>OZ010693.1:4845652-4980837 GCA_963932265.1 Thymelicus lineola | reverse complement strand
TGTTTCAATTTACCCCTTTGTCCTCCACTATTATTGTAGCTTCCATTTGTTAAGGCTATAGCAAAACAACTACTGTTTCGGTGTGGCATTTAGTTATTTTTATGCATTCGTCATTGTCATGAAACCTAGACCTAGATTATGGTATATTATTAAGGTAATTTGTGAATAGCGTAATTTTATTTTCACGGGGCTAAACAATGATTTCCTTGAATCATTGCAGTGGCTTATATCATATTATCATTAAGTAAAGCTATATTGTTATTGTTTTATTTTATAATACGAGTAGATGCAATATGGCTGTATGGGTTAGTTCTAAATAAAAATAATCATCAAAATGTTATCGAAAAAGCAAACAAATTTTTAAATTCATGTAGTAATTTGTAAAACTTAAACAGAAATAATATATTATTTCTGTTTAAGTTGTTAAGATATAGCTTGGCGTTCTTTGTAATAGTAGGTAACGGTTATTTGTGTTAAAGTAATAACAGGAATCAAATGAATTTTTAAAATACTTTCAAACAAGGAAATCACTATTCGTCGTACACATGTTTGCGTCTATTCACAGTAAGTTTATTTGAAAAGTTCGGGGCGATTGTGTCCCAGTTTTGTCGTAAATCATTGAAGAACTCCTGTTGCTTGCTACCGAAGTTGGAGCGTTCGTTTTATGATTCTTTTGTTTTAAACTTTTATTGGTTCGACCGTTCCAAAAACTAATTTATTCAGGGACGAGAATGGACGGAACCTTGGAACTTGCGCTGCTTCGGCCAATAATCGTTTTCAATTTAGTCTACACTATTACCTAATACTCCACTGGTGTTATTTTTACTGTAATACGGTTATTAACGATTAAACAGATTAATTATATTATAGAACTAGCTGTGCCTTGCAGTTTCACCCGCATTAATTGATGGAAAAAACTAACTACTAAAATATATGATGTTATATAGCCTGTAGCCTCCCTCGATAAATGGACTATCAAACACAAAAATAATTTTTCAATTCGAAGCAGTAGTTCCTGAGATTAGCGCTTTCAACCAAGCAAACTCTTCAGCTTTATAATGTTAGTATAGATATGGATGTGGATAAAGGTAAGAAATACTAGGTATCTAATTTGAATAATCTGGACACATAATATTAAATAATGTGTAATAAGTTAGTATGAGTCTACTTTGCAACGATCCACAAATACCATGTATGATGATATGTGTGATTTATGTAGGTACCCTAAGATATGAGTGAGACCTCCCTCCCTCAGACAACGGAAACTTGCATCTACAGTAAAAATTATTATCTTGATTGCTTTATTCTAACAGGAGACTCAAACTAATTAGGTAATATAAACGGATAGAAATGGAGAAACACATAAGTTATACTATTTATTTTGTACATTTCTTCTATTGATGTATTGTATATTCTTATTACTTGTAATAAAGCTTCATGCACTGCTAATTTTCAACGTTATGTGCCCATTAAAATAGTGAGATATTACTTGCTTCGGTGAAGGAAAACATTGTAACCAGCACTCATAAGAGTTCCTCATAATGCTTTCACATGTGTGCATAAATAAGAGAATGCAAGCCTATTATTGGCATGTATAATTGGAAATGTAATTCGTTTACAATTATTATTACTAGTAGATACCTACGTTTGTATTCTATGTGTGTATCTTATTAATAAATAAAATGTAGACATTATGTTAATCAACACTTGGCTAGAATGGTAGACTGTGTCATACTTCTTGCATTAGTAGTTAGTGGCGTTTCTAGGCCTTCAGAACAAGGCAAGCCCAATTGTGTCGTACAACCCAGGATCTCAGGATCTTTGGCCCGACAACACAGAACACTCCATTCCATACGTACAATATTTACCAACAAATAATATGAGTGTTAACAACTGCAGAGTGATGATAGTAAGCTGGGTTTTTCGGCTTTTACGGCTGTACCGCCACTGTATTTGAGGTCCATAACTGGAGTTACGGGTGATACAATAATAATGATGACGGCTGCATATGGAATCTTCAAGTAATGTTGACGAAAAAAACGGAAACTTCACAAGAAACAAACAGAACATCTCATAATGTACCAACTAACCCGTCTCAACGTCTACACAGAACGACATAATGAACCCAATTGTGTAAGCAAATGAGTTTTTCGAATTATTAAGGCAAATTACTCGCACGCTCAAGGGGTAATCAATAAGCGTAGCAGTGATGGTTCCAGGCGTGTTTTACGATAATTGAGATTAGAGCTACTGTTTGACTGATTTATACTCATTTTTTCACTGAAGATGCAGTATTTCACAATGTTGATGTAGTGTGTAATTTACAGCGAGGTAATTTATTATGCTTCAATCCCATATCAGCTCCTGGTTCACAATGTGGAGGACGTAATTAATGTACGTATTTTTGTGTGAATGTAAGATATTTTACTAATTAACTAGCCTAGCCTAGCTAAATAACAATAACGCTACAGTTATATAGTCCCACTAGGATTCCCTGTGTTGCGGCTGCCATGGACAAAAGACAAAGACTGAGAACAAATATTCAAATTTATCATTCTTTCTGCCTCGCTGGGAATCGAGCCCAGGACTCTTCGCCCATAAACCATTATACCACGCCGGTTGCCAATATTCGCCTTTATACTAGGTACATATATACTGTATCTGATGATAGGCAAGACGAGTAAAATGCTATCGAAAAAAAAGGGTCGCCAATGTGGGAAGCGTTTCGGCATAGCCTATGACATGTTTTTTGTAAACACTATATTTTTGTGGAGAACTACGAAAAAGCACATTTAAGAGTGCTCTTTTGCTAAATAAAACATTTTTTCATAGCTTATTTCACCATGGCTGTAATTGCATTGATGAAGAAAGAAGCAACAGCTTTGTGATATTTGCGATGGGATTAATTGCTATCAAAGTAGGTAAACGATTGATAAACGTTACTGCTAACTCTACCGTGAAGCAAATTGTTTTAACAGACCTTGTTGTTGCGATTAGCGATAGAAAGACAAAGTTTCATTCTAGTCCTTAGAGAAGCTATAAATTTTGAATGGAAAATCTAATGAATATCCGCAGTAGGTACTACTAGAAGTCTATTCAGTCTTCCGTACGAGAACTCTGCACGCACGTACATAATTTATGTTATAAATTATCACTTGCTTTGGTAATAGTAGATACGATTACAGCCACTGACCACATACTTTGTTACAGCAAATCGATTACTTACTAGCTCTACGACACGGCTAGCTTTTACAGTTGATTCTAAAACTCCTACATGTTATTATTTGAATTTTCGGGCCCGGGACAACAATCCCAGGAGCCACTGCGATCAGACTTGATCTACTGTGGCTGTACCCGTTTCTGAGTTATATCTGGTCTCCAAGTCCTGCTCAGACGAACAGTAGATGTTTCTGGGTTGCAGATCTCTTACTCGGCTGGGTGGGATTAGGTGGCCTACTAAGATGCGACTTCTGCAGTGACTTATGGCAGAGCATGTGTGTCACAGAGTATGTGGATGGATGTTTCTTCTGCCTCGCTGCAGAATCTGCACGTTGCAGTGTTACTCAACTCCTATAATAGCTAGATTGACGAGTATGATGGAATGAAATCCCTCGTAGCTGTATCAGTAATTTGATTTAAAATTATTACTTTACAAAAAATAAAATTTGAAAATTAAACGAAGGTTTTCTTAATTTTACAAAGAATTACTCGTGTTCTTAGTAAAGTTACAGTTAATGTAAAAAAGTTAGTTTATTAATCGTAAATTACTTACACAACTGTCAAAAGTGCTAATATGTCATGTTAGAAGCACTTGATTTCACAATGGTTGATAGTTATAAGGTATGCTTATTATCAAATCAATATATTAAGGAACTTGTTGTTCCACAAGTGATTAGCATGAAGCGATGATAAAAGATTTTCGCTGACAACTGTTATACAAAATATAAAATAGACCAGTAACTTAAACCGATTGGACTTTTTGCTGGTTTTTTATGGCTGGAAAATTCATTAGGGACGGAGGAAAATGTCGGCAAGAGAGACTGTTTGCCGACATGTAACCCGCCTGCTTTTATATACCTAGTTCGTGTAGTGAATATACGAGTAAAACATACGAGTATACGAGTGAACGAATTCGTGGATACCAAATAATGAGTGGCTAATTATACTGACTGAAATTACCACTGTTAATAATATTTTGTCATAGCTTACATTTTAGATAAATTACTTCTGACAATGTCGCGATCATAAATTATTTTGTATTGGACATTATTGTTAAAAATATATTTGATTTTGATTAATGAAATATTAAAGCAACTAAAATTTTTTGATGACTTTTTACTAGGTACTATTATTTAATTTAAATTACTGTCGTCTATTACACTGTCACAGTGCAAACTAAAGTTGAAGGCAGGGACTCCAACCATATTTGTACTTATAAATATGTATAATAATAATAATAACGCTTCACACTCATAGCCCCACACTAGGATTCCCTGTGTCGTGGGTGCCATAGACAACACACAAGACAAGGACATTCACACCCAGACCGAGAACAGAAATTCAAACTCATCATTCAAATTTCCGCCTCGCTGGGAATCGAACCCAGGACCCTTGGCGCGGCGATCCGGCATGGTAACCATTGCGCCACACGGGTCGTCAAATCAAAATACGGGTCGTCAAAATAATGGGAAAAAAAAAAAAAATGTATTTGTATTTTATCGCTCGTAGTCAAACACATCAGTAAATCTACGTCATGTGTTTATACCTCTTTCAATTCAATGCTTGATTGAATATGATTGACAGCTCCACAATTTACTTACCGTTTGTATTCTGAGTATGAAATATTTGGAAGGCATTTACCTACTGATTGTATGAAAATAGGAAATGTTTAATGCTACTAAATTGTATTGTGTTGATATATTTATTGTAATGTTTGAATTGCGTAATACCTAATATTGAAAATTGCACATAATATTATTGTTAAATATTTGACACGAAGATTGATTTCTAAGGTTTATCAATATTTGAAGTATTAACAAACATTCATTACCCGACTGCGCCAGGAGGCTTGTTTTTCCAGTGTATGTACATACATATGTATAATTAGTGTGTGTATGTATGTATGTATGTATATTTCTTTGGGACGCTCTGTAGCCTAAACGGCTTGATTGATTTCAGCTTGAGAGGTGCCGTTAGATTCGTCTTAATTGTGAGAGTGATACTGGGTTTATCAAAATTGAAAATTGTATGTGTAGGTATTGTGTTTTCAAAAAAACATATTTTTTTTTCAAAAGTTATCGAGTGGGGTATCGTTGAATAGGTAAATAATAATAATTTTTTGTTCCTTTCATAATTTTTTATTTTAAATAATAGTTCAGGAGTTTAGTAACAGTTTACAGGGTGAATTTTTCAAGTGTGCATAGATGGCCAAATCCGAAACGAGTATTGGGTCCGATTTTGATGAAAACTAAATGATATCATTTATGATAGTATTATATGACTATTTAAAAGGAGATTTATCATACTAACGCCTGCACTTAGAGTCACTTAACCGTTACTTAAGTCGCTCTTTCCTACAGAATCACAATACAAATTATGTGCGTTTCTTAGTACAGAATTTGTATTGTGATTCCATATTAAGATGCAATTTAAGTAACCGTTAACTGACTCTGAGTGCGGCCGTTTGGAAGGCTTAACAAGTTGACAACATAATAATCAAACAACTTACAAACTACGAAACCTTACACTGTACGTGGCCTGACACGCATTTGACCTGTTTTTACATAATTATATTCATAAGTTATGTCATTGCTATCATTATAATCCATAATAATTAATTAGTGTTAATAATTGTTGGTCGGTCATCTGAATTAAAAGAGGCTAATTATAATTTTAAATAACCAATCACAGAACGAACATTTTATTAGTCAGTAACAAACCTTCCGAATAATTTAATGTTATTCATAATTCAATTTCATTATTATTCAGGCAAAGATCTGCAGAAAGTATGTTATTTCAAAGATATGTAAATATAATCTCATATAATCTATCATCTCAATAGTAAATGTTTTATAGGTTTTATGGATAAATACTGAAGAAAATGTAACATAGGTAATAAAGAAGGAATTAATGATCTACCAAATCCTCCTTTGATATATTCCTTTTTATTTCATCCGAAAACTAAAAGCACACATCACGTTATCAATGTTTTCGATTGTTCTACTATCTGTTGTCTAGCATAGCTATAATAATATCATAGATTAAAGAATCCGATCATTCATCAAAGTTAAATGTGTGAAAAATGTAAACGTCATAACGAGTTCCCATCTCGATTATTTATACTACAATCGAGTCGCGGTTAACAAAAAAGCCAAATCAACTTTTATCGATCATTTAGGCGGAGCGGCACGGCGGCGTGCCCGAAATGGTTATTTAATGTGAAAAAATTATACAACTCTTTTTATTTTAGAGTTCTGGTTATGACTGTCTTAATTACCGGTTTACTATGATTTATTATATAATGCTGGAATAATTTTTAGTCGGTCTAATGACGTATGACTGGTCTCGGGAACAGGTCGAGTCGCCGCGCCGCCGGCGTTACGAAGTTGCTTCAGAAACATGTATAGACGCTCGTCGAGATAGAAAAGTTTATAGTAAAAAAGTCTGAGATAACTTGATAATTAAATGACAAGATGTTTATGCCAGTAACTTTATCTGTAAAGGACTGGAGCTTATATGAAAAGAAGCACCGTTTATTTATCTGATTTTATGTGCGTATAAGAAATAAATTAATCGTCACTTGCTTTGGTACAGGAAAGCTTTGTAAGGACATTTAATAATAATTATAATAAAGCAATGATGATGAATAACTGATACACAGTATTCTTGAATACACAGACAAATTTATACACGATCGTTACTCAGAATACTAAAAAAGTTGCTATTATTTCTTACATCTTCACCTACTATCTTGTCACTTCTGTAAATTCATTAGCATGTAGCGTAGGCGCATGCAAACCCTACTCCGGTTATAAATAATACTTTAATGACAAGGAATTACCGTGTTCACTACCATCCTACACGGCCAGGGTTGTAAGGTGAGTACGGCAAGTAGCCTCGCGAAATGTGATGAACTAACCTGTACATTGATTTATCTATCGTTACTTTGAGTTACCCACTAAGTACTTAGTAAAGTTTTATTTATTAACATAACATAGTCATATTTTAATTATAGTCGTAGTAGTTATAGTCATAATTTAATCAAAGGAAAATAATTTGTGTTTTAATATCAATCGCTGATGATAGAGGAGTCTCAGTTTATCATTTTTTTATAGAGATAAATTATATTTTCTATTGCATTATTATAAACAAATCACTATTTTAGCGGTCTGTTTTAGCACTTAGCTCTTTTCTTCTTGAGAATCGCATACTGAATATCTTTCAAAATATTTATACATAAAAGTGTGTATAATATTGTAGTGAAATCTGTATTTTAAGCCAAAAAATACCGAGAACCATGCTGGTACGCAGGTAAAAAGTTCACAATAACGTGCACTGTAAATATGCTCCATACTTATTAGAACACAATTCATCAGTCTTGTTCTAGAAAATATACAAAGTACTAGGCTATTAACTCCGCAACGGTACACTAAATGAACGCTGTATAAAACTAGAACCTGTAATTTTATGCCAAGTACCTCATTATGGAACCTTGAACTTACTACATTTTAAATTTTAGCACATACCTAGCTGAGTTTATACTTAATCATGGTTTTATGACTGGACCGTTTTTAGTCAATTTTTCTTATTTATTTTTCTTTAATAAAAGCTACTTATCAATTGACTGAGTTCAATGAGTTCGAATTTCTGTTCTTGGTCTGGGTGTATTATGCTTGTCTTTGTGTGTTGTTCATGGCACCCACGAAAGGAAAATCTAGGAAATCCTAGTGTGAGGCTATGAATGTGCAGCGTTATTATTATTAAAACTTACCTATATTTGGACTTGGGGCTCCATTGACATAAAGTCCATGACCTACCATGGTGGGCTAAGCTGATTGCTGATCGTTACATTTATTTATATTCGCCTCAGTCATCAGATCGTATACCCAATCTACTGCTTATGTTACGGGTTCCTTCCAAAATTTGAGGGATATGATTAAGTCCACGCTGACCAATTTCAGATTAACAGACTGCGCATACTTTTAGGAACATTATAGAGTTTAGGAATGCAGTCTTTGCGATTTTCTCCTTCACTAAAGCCAGCCTATTTAAGCGTCAAAAATATAACAAAATTTTAAAATTGTAATTATTAGCGTGCAGAACACGTACTCCAGGCCTTAAAATGATTTACCTATATATTGACCTACTTTATGCACAATACTCGTACATACAGCAATTTTCTTACATCTGATTTCTTGAATAAATGGAACGTTTTAAATAAACTAAGTGAAAATAGTACAAGTAGATTCGCAACAAACTAATCTTACTGGTTTGTGCGACTCATGTCTACTTATCTGAAATTTTATTACTACTTTTCTTTCAAATGGGTTTTAATTAGTCGTTATGATGGAGACATTTTATGATAAAGTCAAGTGAAAATTGTAACTTGAATAATTATGAATATTCATTAGTATATCTCGACTTTAATGAGCAAGTTGAAGTAGAAGGTCATCTTGTGGCTTCTCAGCTTGGCAAATATAATTAGTTTTAATTAATATCGTTTCAGTGACACGAGTAAAAACTTCTTGGGAAGTGACCTTCATTCACACATAATTGTAAT
Source organism: Thymelicus lineola (assembly GCA_963932265.1). Taxonomy (NCBI): domain Eukaryota; kingdom Metazoa; phylum Arthropoda; class Insecta; order Lepidoptera; family Hesperiidae; genus Thymelicus; species Thymelicus lineola. Next base: position 4,972,058 of record OZ010693.1, on the reverse strand, counting down.
AAAAATCTGATTAAATAATTAAGTTGATAATTGCTAGCAGAATGTTATTAATTCTTATGATTATTCCGTTACTTGTATGAAACAAATAAAATAAATCAACAAAGTGTTAACTTATTTCTGATAATAGGATATTTATGAAGTTTTCCTTCTAAACATATTTAGGTACATTTTGAATATATTCAAAAAATTACCTCCTAATATTTGTTGTGCTTATCTAATATTAAATATATTTCGTTTTCTACCCGGATAATTTAACAATAAAATTAATATTGGTTTCTCTATTCTGTAGTTATCAAATATAATAAACACTGAAAGGTTATTATAAAGGGAAACTTTCACAGTTTCCAATCACGAACTATCACTAACGCAATGGTATCCAATTATTTATAGATCGATGCTAAGACAAATAATGGGTCAGTTTCAACAACTATGATGTAGGTAAAGATACAATTAAAAGATACGAACCACAATACGTATTTAAGTGTTCATTATGAAGACGCAACAATTACCGATTGTTCGTCCCCGACGTCAGATCGCGTTGCCACACAAGTGGGGATTATTTATTGAAAGTGGACGGTTCATACAACACTGAACAATGTTCATGTAGGAGCACGCGTCGTTAATTACAAACAAACACGGCGCTGGTTATGACGAACCTAAAACAGGAGCTGCATCGTCAAATTATTCTACTAAAAATATTGTAACTGCAGTACAAAAATCTTCAAGAGGACAGTTGAATTTAACTTTTGACAATGATGACATTAAAACAAGTGTCATTTACAAAAATTAAGGTGATGATGAAATAAGGTGTATCTGCAATATTCTGTCAAATAATACATATTTTAAATGTGAGAAATAAGCAAAGGAAATTGGATCAAAAGTAATTGATCCAATAAAAAATTGTACTCTTTTTACTCATTAGGGTTATCAAGTTGGAACGATGTATGTAATTGGGTGATATTTGTAATAAATATTTTTTTCTTTACAATCACATTCTTAATTATGATCCAATAGTGAGTTATATAATCGATATTTTATTAAGTTTCAATCTAAATAAAGTTAATGAAAAAAACTCTATTACGAAGAAAGATTTGATACAAACAATATTAAGAGTTCTTTTAGATACTATAGAGTTCAGATTCTATAGGCTCTCATGGAAATGAGGCAGACAGAGGTCGGAGGCTAATAAAAATCAATGGTCTGAAAAGCAGCCTAGCTAGTTCCCTCTATAAAGTAAATATTCATTTGCTTTTGTTTAAAACAGCTTTCTACGCTACGTTAAGTAACAACTAAAGTATAAAAAGTTAAGCGGATAATACTTAATAGTACCTGATTTACGAAAAAATTTGATAAAATTCGTTTCTTTAAATATTTACTCATAAAGCTTGTTTTCATTATAAAAGTAGCAGTTTCATCGAAATTATTATTTGTTGCTATTGCCCGCAGCTTTGCCCGCGGTAGAGTGGTTTCGAAACGATTTTTTTTAAATTTATATATTGATTCTCTATCTCAAGTCCAAATTTAAGCCAAATTGGTTAAGTACTTGTGGCATGATTGGGGAACAAACATCCAAACATCTTCACAAACTTAATATTAATAGGATTATTTTCTGTAATAATCTAAATTTTTAACAAAACAAAGTCGACTTCAAATGAAGTACATCCTTTTCAATAACAAAAAAAAATCGGTTGGCGTGATATTGAGTTATTCGTCAATTATTATTATTCTTCGAAAATGATTTCCAAACAATTTTCCCTAACGTATTGTGATAAGCTTTGAGTATCTAATAGTAACAGTTGTATTGTATATTGTGTAGTGTAGTTGTATTGACAAATAAAAATATACCTTTATTAACTGAAACAATCACGTCAAAGCATTTTAAAATTTGACTTCCGACCACTATGTACTCTCCTCGCCATCCCTCCTACTGCTCTTATCTCTCTCCAACCTGCTCCTTCAGTTTCTGTTACACTAACTTAGTCTAGTATATTTTGAAACATCAGCTCTCGAGCTAGAATTGCTTTGTCGGTGCTCCTGCATCAGCTGAAAGGGCTATTGTCGAACTGCAATATCGCTCTTTTGTGCCTGTGGCTTGTAGCACATCTCCTACTGTTGTGTAGGGCTGTAGATCAGTTAACTGCGGTTTAACTTCATTAGGCCCTAGCCTAGTTGTAACATAACTAAAGATGTACGTGTATTTTTTTTCTGTAAATATTTAGACGTGTTACAACGGTTTACGAATATTGTTATTTAACTGATTGTGTTATGCAACAAAATTAATAAATTAAAATGGATAATAATGTTCAACGCCAATGTTTTTTAATTCAAAATTATCTTAAAATTATCTTAACTACTAAGTGTCTTTCAAAAAGCTAGTATTTAATTCAATACATATTTTTGCTTTATAAATGCGCAGATCACTACTTCTATACTTTTTTCATCTTTAAATATCTCGTTACAGAAAGGCATAGATTTTGGATACCACTACGTCAGATTCAATCGGGCAGGAATTCTAAACCTATTTAATGCTTCTGTTTACTGCCAGCAATCGTTTAACCTTTACTCGCGAAGAAAATTACATAGGTTAAGCCCTTGTCTTGCTTTCAACTCATAAGCGATAGACAATGTGGATGATATCCTAGAATTTCTAAATAATGGTCATGTTACTTCGGATGTGTGAAAATTCATCTATGTCAACATTTTTGCCTTCTATTTCTTTTATGCGGAGAAATAAATATTCGTTTTCGATGTTGATCGTTTCAACTTAATTACAGCTTTCTTAAATTACAATTGTCATATTATTATGCAAAGTAATATCAGCCAACCTTAAACATATGTTCTTAATTTTTTTGCAGGCAAGATTTGAAACAATAAAACTACAGTATAACCTATAACATGTTTTAAAAATATAATTGTTTTATAAGCATTTACGTCGATAAATAAAATATTTAAATAAACGCTTACACGCTCATGCTAATAATTCAAAATAAATAAATTAATTGTACATTCGTTATTCATACCTAAAATCACAGTAACTTTAATAGAATGTGTCATTTACTTCATTTGTACATAGTAGTGAATTGTTTTAATGAGAATAAAGCAATATTCAAAGTATTTGATACCATCTCCGTCGTTTCCTAGCACCCGTTAAGGGATATCTTAACCAACAGTATGGGTATTAAGATTCTTAGTCCCTGATAGCTTGAATTTTGCATAAAAGGTTATTTCGGCACAACTTTTCATTAATGTACATAATTTATTTATTTACAAGAGGAAGGTTCTGCAAACATAATGAAATAAATTTATTCATGAAAAAGAATTTTTGCTACAATTTTAAAAACAGTCGATTCCCTAGCCGGCTCATCTTATCTGCCGGCTTCGCTAGATTTAACATGATTGGACTCTAAAATAGCTATGAACTATAGTATGTATGAAATAAATGTTTTATTTTTACTCTTAAGAGGTTGCAACACTACAAATCAAAGCTTAATATTTCCTGATTAAACCAGTTTTTCGGCCATATAGGGATAATTTAGTCTAGCTAGCGGTGCTACCATTTTGTCAAAAAACGCGATATTCTTTTGACTTGGTAACAATTGCGCAATACATATACAAAAATACGTAATACTTCTTTGTTGTTATTTCATTAATAATAATCACGGATACATGACTGGTAAATATAATTAATGCAGATAATTAATAACTCTGCTCCATACAGCAACAGTTTCTGTCAACACATTATTTCGTAGCTCCATTGTCTGTGCTCTTCACGCTTCGCTGTTCTTACGATTTTTGTGCATTAATTTGTTTGTAACCTGAAATCCTCATTAATAAAACAATTATCTTCCTAATTGACTAGGTGAATAGAGGTTTTGCTAAAGATTTTTATCTTAGTACTTCCTCAATTGAATGCTACAATACTAATGGACTTTTTGTTGACTTGTAGGATTTTGAAGTAAAATCGGAACCCTTATAGTTTGGTCATGTCCGTCATTCTGTCCGTACATCCGTCTGTCCGTCCGTCTGTCCGTCTATCTAAAGCAAAGCTGCAAGAAAGCTGTAATTTGGCATGCATATACAAAATTATTAAAATTCCAAAATCGTAGAATATAATATTGAAAAATATTTTTTTCATGGTACTCCCCTACAGGTAACGTGAGGATGAATTTTTTATTCGTCCCTTTACTGTGGGGTATCGCTGAAAAGGTATTTTAAAAATATGATTGGTCTTCTAAGACCATCCGTTAAAAGTGCTAATTTTGATTATAGTCAAGTGTCCCCTCCCCCCTCATGCCGGTTAATCGGTTAGAGTTGGCCAAGTAAACAATTTACAAAAATAGGTTGTATATTGATTTTACAAGGAAAACTATCACTGCTATGATAGTATAAGTAGCTAGTGGTAATAGTCGATAAACTTACTACTTCGAAAACCTACATTGCGCGTGGCCTGACACGCACTTGCCCGGTTTTTCAGTCTGCTTTAATAGAGATGCCTATTCGCTAGGTTTACTTTTTATCGTAAGTTCAGTTGAAGAAAAAAAATTGAATTCATCGCTTTAATAAACGAAAGCACAATTTTTTTTCTAGTAGTAGAAATCACTACTTTCTGTAAAGTAGTAGATAAGTATGTTTATGCCGGATATAAAAAGCATGTTAAACAAGTAAAAAAAAATTCTTGAACGTCTAATCAACCAATATTACAAAGAGATGTAGAGATCGTGAAGTGTCGTTTGTATCTGCGATCTTGTTATTGATGTCCTTTATAAAAAAATCAATTAACAAGGTTATATCAGCTACTTTTATCAGGTACAAGAGTTTACCTTTTTACTATGTATAAAAATTACCCTATAATACATAAACAAACGGGTTGCTGTAATGATTTGAACTTTTAATTGGGTTACTCGGCTTTTAGTAGCGAGACTTCAATTTTTATGAAACAAAATTATAGCTTATTATATTTTACCTTACATGTCATTGGCGACTTAATAACAATATACTGACTGATACTTTATACGTATTAATTAATACCTACATAATACGACATGGCATCAGTACTTAGAAAATCCATAGGTATCGCAGTTCAATCAGAAAAATGTTTGCGACGTCTATAAAAGGAAGCTAGCACCCGCTACATAAAGCGAAATTCCGTCCTTAAACGGCTACCTTAACTATTAAATTCTGGCTTTATAGCAGTATCTTCAGTACTTGATAGTGTAAGAACAAAGATTGCTCCTTTGATAAGGCTATTGCGATCCAAACTTGGATGGATATTATAAATATAAATGTACTCTTCAAATAAACCTTCGTATAATGTTGTGTCATATAGATTAAAGTAAAACTATGCGACTGACACCATTATAAAATCCATATTTTTCGATCGTTTCAATGTACAATTTATACATATATTACATTTATTATCTATCTTTTCAAACTTTTCCTTCATTACAAATTAAGAGATAATTATAATAACTAGTTAAAATATGTTAAAAATTGATAACTAAGTACTTCATTAATCTTTGTTTGTCATTAAACTATAGTCTAACGAGTCCAAACTCGAAAATTTACTAGCAATCAAATCGTTTCACTACCCACAACTTGACCAGATAATTCAATTATTTTGCCCGTAACAAGTTATTGTTTCAAACGATAGAGTTACTTAAATAAGTTCAGAATTACTTTAAAGCTAACAAAAATAATATTAAAATAACACTAGATACGTTTTCTAAAAGATTTCTCGTATGATTTTTATAAAAAATGAGCTATAACAACCATTTCATTCCATCCATCCATCCATCCATCCATCAGCCCTTGGAGATCCACTGCTGGACATAGGCCTCCCCTAACTTGCGCCACTCTGACCGGTCTTGAGCCTTCTGAAGGCGTCCTATACTCCTAACCGTTGGGGAAGAAAGGTCCTCGAATGGCGCCCAGGTCTCGGAAAAAGGAGTATAGGACGCCCCCCGACCATTTCATTATTTATGTTAATAACTGTGTAGACAGACATAATTTATAACAGATTTGACTTAACTCATCAAATAAATAAGATGGCGGTAAACGCAGCTCACATAAACATTATTTGTACCAACTAAAATACAGAGTGAGCGAGGATAATTTATGTCTAGGAGTTAGACAAGTAAGCTTATTTTAGTTTCATTAACATTTAACCTCAACTTAACAAAATACTAAGCCCCTGAGATGCTTCGAGGCATTACTAAAAATACTTCTCGTTTTATCTGCCTCATTTTAGCTAAATAAAACTAAATAGTATAATAGTTTAATACTTACACTGATGTAACTAAAAAACGGATTTCACTATTGGTAATAGTATAATTTATTATTTTTACCAACTAACTCTAACTGACTTTAACGAAATAGTTTTCAAAAAAGAAATACTACAATTATCTCTGAACATATTATAACTATGTAATATTAAAACCCCCATAATGTTTACCTATAGTCTTTGAGAAGTTACCACAATTCCTCATGTATTTCTTTAGTACACAATTTTGATAAATAGGGGAATTTTCAAGTACCTAGTTCAGGAAAATATTTTTTCTAATCGATTCTTAACTGATGGAATTCTGAACATTAAAAAAAATACAATCGATATTTTATCAAAAGTAAAGCCTCCACATACATGTTTTGCAACCGAGTTCGCCATGTATAGGAGCGAGGAGTTGTCCATCTCTAATTCTGAGCGCTATTAATGTAGAACCATAAGATTAGCTGTAGAAACATACGCAAATATTTCTTCCGTCTCAGAGAATGTCGCGGCGCTTTGAAGATAATCCGTTATAAATAGGGTAACCACAGCATAACAAACTAAAAATGTCTTGGTTTTGTATGAAAAATCTGTAAGTATACTACTTAGTACGACTAGTATCATACAATATGTATGTTATTATATCCAGTATATATTTATCGCGTTTTTTTAAATTTCAGTACGTATCTACTTACGATCGAATATTTTATTTTTATTTAGTTTCCTATAGGCTTCAAATCAGGAGTGAGTAAGCTTCTAATAATTATTGCTTACTAAAATTTTAATCCCCAGAACTAAACACGCAATGACGGTGACATTTATGAAGGTATTAATTGACACTTAGAGGGGTGGGAGTAATCCTGTTACTAAGTCAAGCACTAACTTATAAGTTACACCATAGTAAAACAAATGAACGAATGAAATATGACACGTATCCTATCTACTTCAGAACTCATGGACTTAGTAGGCATGTACTTGCAGTCCCATGCAATTTGTGCAAGCTCGGTCCACTTATAACGGTGTTACTTGATTTGCTCAAATATATGTACAAGTACATGCTCTGCTCTGTATGGGAAGATGGAATACAGTCCATACTTAGGCAGCAAAGACAAATAAGTTTTACCACAAAAGAAAGTAGTATTCTATAATATAGTTTGTCCTATGGACACATTTTTGCACAGCAGTGAAAGCCCACTGGTTTTAACGCATCTCGAATGTAGAATCCCGAGTTCGAATACTGGCACGTACTTTCCCCAAATTTTAAAAAATTATGTGCGTATTAGAAGTAATTTATTACTTGCTTCGGTGAAGAAAAATATCGTGTGTCTGGTGTATGTCGATATTGTGAACTATGTAGTTAAATGATCTACGTACATTGGATGGTCTGATTCTCGACACGAAGGGTTCTTAAAATTATGCCTTAGAACATTGAAGTACTATAACGTCATAGAAAAGACATCTCGAACAAAATTTGTGTTCCGCCCGGGAGGTTCGATTTTCAAAATTGAGCCCTGGTTCTCCTTTCAAAATCAAACGAATCCATTGAAGGTTGAAGCCACGTGGCGCCAATGCATTGGGACATACATGGTGTTCGTGGTGTCGGTTCTATACGCTAGTAATAATACTTCAATGCTTTAGATAGGTGCGTACACACACAGAATTCCCTCTTTAAAATAGAAATGTTTATACCTTGCACGAGAAAGCAGCTTTCATTTCATTTCAATTCTAATGTGAAAGACACATTTGCTCTATCCATAAAACATGTTGGACAAACCAAGATACTCATAAAATGTACAGTTAATTTTTAGTATCACTTAAGTATCGATATCATCAACCTGTGTGGCCATTGACGACGAGTTATCGAAGAAATGGTAAGTTGATACGAGTGCTCGGTTGCCAAATGTGACGGAATGCGATTAAGATAAACTTCAGTCTAAACAAATCGTGGTATGCTTACGTAGAAAGTGAACAAGCAGTCGTAATAATATGGTTAAGTGTTTTATCACCAGTGAATGTACGTTAGTATATTAGTTCATTGTTTATCACCACTTTGTATAAAAAAAGTTTAAAACGTAAAGTGGCATAGAATAGACTAAATTATTAATTCCAAAATAAGAAACAACCAAGGTTTGATCAAAATATGTGTCTCAAATGCCCCAGTCGAGAATCGAACCCAAGATTCTTAACTCTATAGGCAGGGTCACTGCAAAGGAGTGATTTACATGGTGGGTTTAAATCCATGATGTCTCAGCAGTAAGGGAACTAGTAATTATTCTTATTATACTATTTCAACTATCTTTTTACTTCACCAATCAGCTATGGAATAGTACGGCGCGGTGGCTTGCTTAAGGGCTTCTTATGGCGACTTAAGTTCACGGTGGGCCAATACTAAATAAGAGAGTCTTGATTACTAATAATAGTTGATATTAGTATCTTATCGTGAAGCTTGCCTGTCTAGGTACGAATGTCTTGCTTGAGCCAGCGCCCAAACGACTTTTCGTGTTCCTGATGAGGGCTTGAGAGCCCTTTCTTCCATCCACTTTATTTTTTCTCGCTTCTTCCTTGTTCCTTAATGCATGTAGAATTCTTTAGGTGTTGCTGAAATCTGTGTATAAGTGACCACTTTTTTACCACATACACTATAGCTACACTTGGTTCAACAACAACACCAAGTAAATTACAAAACCGAGTCACCGAGCATGCGGTCTCAGCGTCAAGGAAATAAGATAAGACTTTAATGCCTTATAATTTCGTAATTATCATAATAATAATGTAAGCACATTGTATACAAATAAGATAAGCAGCCAGTCAATACTGCCTGCAGGCTGTACAACAAACAAGGTACGTAATGCCTAATCATAATGGTCGATTCAGTTTAATGCCTTCATCTAGCACCTGTAACTTTGTGGGATCTGATTGGTTTTAGTATCAGCGGATAGCGAGTAGCGGATGGTAATGAAAATATTATAAGTAAAAACGAGCATTCTCGGCTCTTCGTCCTTTTATTTCGTTACATTACAAATAAGTTGGAAATTTGAAAAGATACAAATAAAAATGTACTTACCTAAACAAAATAAAGTTGTCTTAGAATAGCTTGTTATCAATATACATAATAATGAAGAATTAATTCCCATTTCAAAAACACAAGACAAAAAATTGTATGTTTTTAATTTTAAGAATTTGTTAAAACCTATGCTTATTTTAAAGCATTGGCGAGGTGTATAATTTCAAAAAAATGCCAAGTAATAATAAATATACGCCGAAAAAACAACTTAGTTTCATGGAATTAAATAACTCATTTTATTTTATTTTGCAGTTATAGTATCTAATGCGTATTTCGTAAAAATAGCTTGTATCTCCTCGTAAATCAGAGCGTGTGCGCGTGTGTATCTAACGCATCAAAATCCCTAAGCGCTTCCGCTTTACGCTCTTTAAGTAGTGTTTTGAGTGTTACCTTAAAATCTTCTGTCAGGTAAACACGGAAGAATTAAAGCGCTACCGATTGATCTGGAACTTGCTACTAGATACTATTCATAAGCTTGCTAAAGGCGCATTCCATCATACTGAATACGATTCACATCAGCTGCAGGAGATATACTATAGTATTACTATGAACGCATCTGACTCATATATTTGTGCTACATTATAATTAACTTGCGCTCTGCCCACGGCTTATACTGCGTTTTCCGGAATACTAAGTATGTATAATAATAAAGGCATTCTCTTCTTATGTGTTCTAATTTCTTTCCTCTACGCAAAGGTCGCCTGTAAGAAATCGCTACCTTAGCGATAAGGTCGCCCTTTGTATACCTTACTTTATTTCCCATTACCAGAATACCCAAAATACATACAGAATATATAGTACTTCACTGTTATAACTATCAAAGTGGCAGAAAATCAGAATATTTCATCACATATCAGAATATTTCATAAAATATACACAGGATGTACATATACCTACATGAATGCACATAATGCAGGTGAAAGCAATGTAAGAAAGGCCATGTAAAAGTAAAAAAAATCAAGATAAGTAAGCTAAAATTGATTGGTATACCTATTTAGTAACAAAACACCGAAGAAAACTTTGCCGGATTCGTTCTCAGAAAATTTGTAGCATTGCCGGTTTCCATGGTTTAATAAGACGTTACAAAGAACACTAACACATAAAGGACTTTAATTCAAAATCCATTAGAAACGCGTTAAGATTCTTATCGAATGCAGCGTGGAATTAAATTCGGGACCACTCTATTAATAACGTATTTGAATGTTCAAAGTAATGGAACTGATGAAATGCATTTGTTGTGTAGAAAATGTTGAATTTAGTTAGTGAGGTAATTAAGTAGTGTTTTGTACCGTTGATTTTTGAGATATGACATGATTGTTTTAGTAAATTATTTATTTAATTATTATTTTCTGTTTATTGGAGCAGAATTGTTACTGTATAAAAACTCTGTACATCCGCTAATCATCATTAAAAATGTTTATTAATTCGGCTCTGAGACTTGCATGTCATTGTTTTTTTAACTCATACTGTATTGTAATAATGTATTATCATGTACATTTTTGGTTGTTACAACTGCACTTATTATTGAGTTTAGTTAACTTCTAGTAAAGCACGTCATGGCATCATGGCAATGGGTCCCAGCAGTCCACTAGATATTTGCTGTTTTGTTAACTAAATAGATATGTGGTTGCACTTTCACACAGTTCTAGCCAACTGTTTTACATATATTATTTAAAATACTTTCTATGAATTATGGATGTTGGCTGTCGGTGGGGGTTTGCAACAAAAAGACGATACTGTGCGTACTAAATTTAATTAAAAAGGGGAAGAATATAAAATAAAACTTTAAACCTAACTTATCTAAACCTAACTAACTGGTCTCAATTACTACACGATCGAGTAAGAGTACCAGCAGCGGAGGCGACCGCTTGCTTCGACGATTCGGGCAAGAGTGTCGTGTGGTGGAGATGCTTGCGCGAGGCGTCGCTGGTCCGTGGGTGGCCGTAGTCTTCCAAGAAGCAGCTGATGTTGCGCGAGGCTCCCTGAGCGTGTAAATGTTAAACGGTTTGCTGTTGTCTTCTGAGAAGCATCCGATGTTGCGCAAGGCTCCCCGAGTGTGGGAATGTCACGCTGTGACGTAGGGGGTATAAGGGCCGTGTAACATATGCAATAATAGTTTTTGTTGCACATTGTAAAGTCATGGAATAAATATTTTTCTTTCTTTCATACCACATAAATTATCACAATTCCCAATATTTACCTATTTCAATGAAGATTTCGTTAACTCGAAGTTCAATTTAGCTTTTTTAACTACCAACCGATAATGCGATTTATTCAACGCTTACCGAAATTTTTTGTCCCGTGTTAATTATATTATCGATTGACCCGTTTCCCGTTTTAGACGACCCGTATGACGCAATGGTTACCATGTCAGATCGCCGCACCAAGGGTCCTGGGTTCGATTCCCAGCGAGGCAGAAATTTGAATGATGAGTTTGAATTTCTGTTCTCGGTCTGGGTGTGAATGTCCTTATCTTGTGTGTTGTCCATAGCACCCACGACACATGGAATCCTAGTGTGGGGCTATGAGTGTGAAGCGTTATTTATTTATTTATTTTTTACTTCGTTAAATCACATCTAGTGAATAGTTGGTGACTGGATACACTTACCCATTCACATACAAAATTTTGAGGATTAAATGTTTTAAAGACCCATTGGATTGGATGGATTAGATTGGTAAGGCGCATTGGATCTATCCTTGTGGTAAGCTAAGCATTGCTACTTAGTTGTGTCATCTTCGAGGTCTTTGGTACAAGAACAACCGACGTGGTGTCTACTCAAGCCCACAATGGAGCAGCGTGGTGAGAGTACCGTGAACCTCGTCAATCACCAAGAGGGATGTCTGTGTTGAATAAATATTGACACTAGTGGTATTAGTTTCTAACTAAATAATTCTTGACAAAAAATAACTGACTTCAAAATTAGGCATAACTCAAAAACTACTTGTCAGATCTCGCTCAAAAGTAGGACCAACAACAAGCAGCAGCTTTCGAATAAAAAAAGAATAATCAAAATCGTTTCACTCAGTTGAAAGTTCTGAGGTAACAAATGTTACAAAATACAGTTGAATACCTCCCTTTTTTTGAAGTCGGTTAATTATGATAGGTACTTGTATTTTTTAATGGAAATAAAAAAAAAAATTCGTGATTCAGCGAGTTAGGGCGAATAACCTTATTCTAATTATTTCAAAAGACACTTACACCTTACATTATTTATTTATTATTTAACACTTTATTGCTTGTACATCATACAACACATGTAACATTACATTTTTTCGTAAAGGTCCTTTTATTTATATTGATAACAGCTATGAATATTTTGAATGACGCTTAACATTCCTTACCCCAAACGCTGTTTTCAAATGTTTGTTTGATAAGATAATGATTCTAATACCATTTAGGTGCGAAAGCACACCAATTTTGCAAATCTCCGATTTACATTACTATAAACCATTAAATTGATACGATAAATCAATTTTATTATAACCAGTATTTTACTAGTTCGTTCACGCCCACTCTTTGAAGGCCTACCTACAGCCATTTGTCAATGCGGGCATAAAACCAGTAATGGGCCTCATAAAATCGTGAAATAATACAATATCGGTGATGGTAAAAAACTGGTATATTTTTCAGACTTTTATTTGAACCATACCAATATTATTAATAGTTAATTCTATAAGTCACAGCAATAAGTCTTAACTCGGTCTTCTCTCACTAGGATATGTAAGAGTCCTCACATGCTAAGTTTATGTTAGTAGACTTTGAGAAAAACATGAATATTTAATATGTTTTCCATTACCGGTTCTACTGATAATTTCTAGCATTTCTAACTTATGTAGATAATAAATATTTAATCAGTATATCGTGTTATTAGGAATGTTCTCTTAAATAAAGTATTGAAATAAGTATGTAATCAAGTAAGTAAAATAATGCGTCCAACTATGATGCATCCATAGATAGGTACTTCTCGAAAATCTACGCCGAAGTTACTCGTTCAAGTAGCCCGAATATATTCATAGCTAGGTACACTAATCGCCCAACTTCGGGAGGAACTAAGTACTGAAGATCCGTGCATAACTCCATTGATTATTACTAGCATATAGAACCGACACCGCGAAGGCGTAAGCAATGTATGTCCCGATGAATTGGCGCCAACGGGCGTCAATTTTCAATGGATTTGTTCGATTTTGAAAGGAGAACGGGGGCTCAATTTTGAAAATAGAATCTCCCGGCGAGACATTTTGTTCGAGATGTCTGTTATATGACATTATATTTCAATGCATAACTTCGTCCTTTTGATTCGCTTTTCGGATTTTGAATCGGAAATAATCGAAAGCGTTCAGTTATTCAAAGTAACTTTTCGCCCAACTTCATGAGTTATGTAGTGTTTTTTACTCAGTATAAGTTAATGCTTCATCATAATCTGAATCTCACCTAAAAGCAAGTGGAGATGAAGTTGATAAAAGAGTAGGTACTAACAGCCTTTTCATTTATTTGTATACATAGACAACCTGTCAAAAAGCCCACCAAAATGTGACATAATATGACGGACCACAGACAAAATAGAGTTTATTAGATGCAACTAAAAATGGTCGGATAAATGTAAATGCATTTCTTTAAATAATCATTAAAAATAGGATAGGGCAACTCTCTTTTCTGAAGTGGAGTAACTTGTGGCAAAATATGACAGATATAAATATGTAGTACTGCAACATGTAACATGTAAAATAAAATAATACCTTACTCTACAAATAAAAGTGTTGCCGTGTCCAATTTTTAAGATTATTAAAATTTGACATGTCTGCACCAATGATATTATATGCATAAAAAGAGGTAGATATGCCAAGACGGCGCTGAAATTATGTCAGTCGAATTTAGTCAAGTATAGCGATTTTAATTCAGACAGTTGATAGTTGCCTCTGAGTGAGGCCGTCTAGCTGTCTTTTTCACTATTATGGTTTTAGTAGTGCCATCCCATAGTAAACGTGTATGTGTTGTAGCTCGGTCGGAACAGATTTTTTGATTGATTTGTAAGGGCATAACGTATCTATAGTTTAATATCATTGGTCTGCACATATATTATTTTATCCGACAAACTATACTTCAATTTCGTCCAACTCAAGTAAACTTCGCGAATATTGTAGATGCTGCGAGTAAGGCATATTCTGAAACAATATTATTATGTTCGGTAGCATCGCTTGGGTGGCGTGCGCGCGGCACGCGAGCGATCGCACGTTGGTCGGATCCGCCTCCTGCGCAAGACAAAGCAAAGACTATTTACTGTGCCAGACATTGAAGTATTAATAACGTATAGAACCGACACCGCGAACACCATGTATGTCCCAATGCATTGGCGCCACGTGGCTTCAATTTTCAATGGATTCGTTCGATTTTGAAAGGAGAACCGGGGCTCACTTTTGAAAATCGAACCTCCCGGGCGAGACACATTTTGTTCGAGATGTCTGTTCTATCACATTTTACTTCAATGGTGCCAAAACTCTTTGTTACACTATTAGGCAAACAATACATATTAATTAGCATTTTAGGATCAATAATTTTAAAATGACAATATCAAATTATTAAATAATAATATTTAATTTCAAATATTTTTTTGCTCTATAATAACTTTACTTTTTTCGGCTCTTTTGTGTTTTTATAACCAATATAAGTAAACTCAAATATTATTTAGTGAATAATACTATAGTGTAAATCTAAACGTTGTACCTAATAGTAATTGTAAGTCATGAAGTTTTGAAGATAGAGGAATTCTAACTTTAAGTAACTTCGTCTAATTGTTGATCGCTGCCCTATTATTTACGACTTTTCCCTATTACATAATAGGTAAAATAAATATTAAACACCTACTTTACCCGATTGTTCCCTTGCAATTTATTTATTTATTCATTCATTCAACAATTTGCTTACAGTCAGTGACCAAACACAAATGTGATACAATTTTATCTAACATTGTAATTAATAATTATAATAACAATTGAAATTAGAATTAAATAAGATACATTATTACATCATTATTAAATATAAAATTAAAGAAAATGACAAAATAATAATATCTAAAGCCTAATTATGCAATACTGCTACCGCTGGTCATAGCCTCCACGCATCGGCTAGCCATTGTTTTAAAAGTAATAAGTGAGCATGTAAACAGGTCTAGGTCTGGGTTGCGTACCGATATTACGTTCAGCCATAATGCCAATAATGTTATGTAATGCCATAGTTACATTAGTTTTTTACCTACTGTCTCATCTGACTCATGCTTATTATCCTTGCACGCAGTCCCCACCAAATGCGCGCGCGCACAGAACTTCATCTACATAATTACTCTAAGCTCATTGGTGACTATTAACCTCATGATAATTCATGAGTCCGCAGCGTTTAATTAATACCGTATCATGTGGGCTGTCAGATAAGACATAATGAAAGTCGTGCTTTCAACGTTTTGAGTAAAATGTTTTTGTTACGGTAACTTTCTTTGAAGTAAGCCATCGGATTCTTTGAAGCTATTAATTTTTATTGATATTATTTTAGATGGTATCAATAAAACAGTTTAGGATTTTTATCCTTACATTACATGCAATGTTATTTATTGTTTGAGTAAGTTTAGAGTGTGAGTAACTTTGGAATGTTTTTGATATCTTTACGACAGCTTAAAACATAACGAAGATTGTTTGTGTAGTGACTAGCGTGTTATAACACGCATTATTACATGGATTGACTGTTAACCCTGTCTGTGTGTAAAATCGATTAGGAATGCCCCATCGTGCTTACTGTGTCTAATGTGTGTAAATATTATATTGTTTGTGTATTCTCCTTGTTATTTTATTAAGTAATGCTGACAGATTTTCTTATATATTATAGATAAGTCACAATGACTTACCTACTCGTATATAAGATCTAACCTATATTACTGACCTGATTCATAATATGAGATATTGGTTAGAGACATCAGTTTATTTATGTGTCACATAAAGAAAAGTTTAACCTGACGAAATTGTGGCTTAATTCACTATTAAGTTCGATTCCTGGTCGTTTATGTTTTCAGTATCTGATGCGCGTACGTATTCTTAATGTAACTGTTTATTTACATTTCTTAACAGTTTAGTTTCATGATATTTTAAACAGTTAAAATCTGTTGAATTAATAAATAACCGATAATTAACCAAACTGTATTGCACAACAGAATTGCGGGACAACGGAACTGTAATCTGCATTGCTTGTTCGCTACCATTACCGATTTACGCATACACTTTGCATAATGTGTGATTGCGCCAAACATACTGTCAATGTTGGTAATGTGGTTTGGATATCTTGTATTCCTTGTAGATAATGTTTAATCTTTTGTAAATATTATAATGTACATAAAAATACTGAGTCAAGTCGACGGAACCCCGCTGTAAAGGACGACATATACAAGAAACATAATTTCTCAAACAAACATGCAAGTTACATATTACGCAGGAATTGAACCTGAGCTCAGTCACTCTAAATGCAGGCTTATGGGATTTTTTTTTTTTTTATAGCCTGAAGGGCAGACGAAAAAGCATACGGGCCACCTGATGGTAAGTGGTTACCGTCGCCTATGGACATGAGCAATACCAGAGGATTGTTGGATTGTTCGTTAAATAAGACATATTTGTTTGAACTTAATTTCGATGTGTCTTAAATATTGTTGCTAATGTATTCAACCTGTCAGAAAGGAAGAGAAAATCTGTCAAAGTTATTCAACAACTATTCTCACAAAAAGATAACCTATCTTTACATAACAAATAATTAACGAAACGCCAGATAAGTCACGGACGGGAACTACTCAACAAATATTTTGAACTAAGCTACAAACTGTAGTGTATTCAATGCATTACCGCATTAAGTATACAAGAGACCAGATATGTTGCTCTATATCCGATATAGTTATTAAAGCAATTGTAGCCCCTATTTCATATCGAAATACGGAATAGTTTGGCATGTATCTGACTGAGAGCGGGAAGCTACATTTATTGCTCCGGAATATTTGATGTAGGTACACACAAATGTAAAACCTCTGCACACATATCATTAATGCTTCACGGGAAATGAGATGAAACTAAGGTCAATAATAAAAACACTTATGCATTTGAGGCTTATCTTATGTAGAATACAATTTGGAATCTTATAGTATAAATCTTATAATATAAATAGGGTTGCTTTAAAGTTTGTAGGTTATTGAGATTTTTGGCGCTAAAAATTATATATTTGCGGTATGATTTCATAAATGTGCAAGACGCAAAAAACTACATCCGTATACATTTGTGTAACATCGTATTCGGTATTACTGTTCGTATATAAAAATCGAACAGAATTCGTTCAAAATGTTCAAAACAAAATGCTATATTATTTTAATAACATTCAAAGCCAACTTTTATATTTATACGTTTGAATATAACAATTTGTATCAATTACTTTTTTGTCATGAAATCAAAATATATTATTGTGTAAGAAATAGTTGTACATTTCACAATTTAGTTCGCAGTATCGTTTGAAACTTCTGAATAATTATATATTTTTAATTATTTTATCAGCACTATACTTCTTTAACTTAAGCGTCAAGAATAAATAACCTTAATAAGAATAAATATAATTTCTTGAGGCCAACAAGGACTAAACACTACACAATAGTCATCAAAGAAGCCTAAATACCGAAGCAATTATGGCACAAAAATTAAAAAGTGTTGTTGTATCCAATCAAATTGTACAAAGCACTATAGTACAGTCAATAAAGTAGTTGTAGAGTGCGTGAGCGGGAACCTAAGCGATTTCTTCAGAAACTTATTCAGGGTGCTTAGGGGGATAACATACTAAAAGTCCCCGCGTCTAGGAAGTGAGCCGGAGGGAGGGGGGGGTTACAAAGGTCTCAATTTTAGGTTTTTCGCCAATATCTCAAAAACGGTGCGTTGTAGCGAAAAATGATCTAAAATAAAATGAAAGCTTATAAAATTCTCTATAACTTTAATTCTGTACACTTTTTCTATATCTCCAACCGTTTTTGAACTACACGCTCCAGAAATGTCGAAATTAAAGTAATTCAGCGTGATAATCATTACCTGATGCGAAAATTATCTTAAAATTTGTAGTAACCTAAGCTGGGAGTACCTCCACGTAGTAAAGGCAGTAAAAGTAAGAAATCGCGTTTTTTATAACAGTGGATAACTGAGCAGAGACCTGAAAACAATCATGATATTGATGACGATTTCTTTTCGCTCAATATCTTTAATGCTGGCTGTAGGAAACGCGACCTTATTGGCTAAAACTCCTATTGATATTGTATACTTGCCTTCGGGCTTATGTTATTATAGGTTTTCGAAATTTTATTTTGTCTGGCACGGTAGCCGGTAACGCAGGGGGGCAGCCACAAAATATTCTTTTCAGATATACATACACTGTTATTAGTAACACAATTGGGTTATCCAACATGAGTACTAATAAGAGTCCTGTATGCATTTTGTATGACGAGAATGTCGTTGAAGGAAGTAACGATGTCTCTAAAGGAAAGGAAAGGGAATACTGGGTCGTATTAAAGCTAGTAAGGAAAGGAAAGACGGCAAATATCGAAGATTCCTTGACTTGACATCCCTTTTGATTTATATCAGGATCAGCTGTCGTAAAAATGACTCCCGAATTGATACCATCAAAAAAGACGTTAGGCAGGCATCTTTATCTAATGAAGATTCAGGGCAGTCGCAGCTCAGACCTTCTGCTCCACCATTTGCCTTCAAGAATAATTGTTGTTTTATGTGCATGTTGCGTTAATGAAGATATAAAAAAGCCTTTAAACAAAAACGAACAAAAAAAACGAGTATCTCATCGTGGGAAAGTAATCCATGTAAGCAAATATTTCTTCCATAGCCTCTACGACATGGGTATCTCTAGAGATCTCAGTTTTGTAGAGTTTTGGGTAACTGACAGGCTTCACAAGTGAGTAATAGTGTCTTCGTGATATTTTGCTCCTTCAGCAACAATATCGGTAATGCAGGAAAAAATATCAAGAACTTCGTTACCCCAGGCATCATTTCTCGAAGAACATACCTGCTTGATACAATATTTAGCAGCTAGAGTCTCAACTGAATGTACAACCCACCTTTTGTTCAAAGGCTTTTTTATATCTTCATTAAGGCAATATGTACATAAAAACAATGATTTTTGAAGTCAATTGGTGCAGCAGAAAATCTGAGCTGCAACGGAACTGCCTCTTCATTATATAAAGATGCCTGCCTAACATCTTTTTAATGGTATCAGTTCAGGTGTCATTTTTACGACAGCTGATGTGAATCACGCTGTTATCACGCTGAATAACTTAAATTGCTACATTTCTGGAGCGTATAGTTCAAAAACGGTCGGAGATACGGAAAAAGTGTATAGAATTAAAGTTATAGAGAATTTTATAAGCTTTCATTTCGTCTTAGAACATTTTTCGCTATAACGCACCGTTTTTGAGATATTGGCGAAAAACCTAAAATTGAGACCTTTGTAACCCCCCCCTCCCTCCGGCTCACCTCCTAGACGCGGGGACTTTTAGTATTTTATCACCCTAAGCACCCTGAACAAGTTTCTGAAGAAATCGCTTAGGTTCCCGCTCACGCACTCTATACCCTCTTTTGAGTCATTCCTTGACTGGACTACTACCACCTGTATAAAATATTTACTACATTATTATTACCTGCTAAAACAAACAAATAATGGTCCTATATAAATAAGCTGATTCTACGCAAAGGATATCGCGATTCGCATCCACGGTGGGTCCAGTATAAATAAACTAAGTGTGAAGTTATTTGATGTTTGCGTGTTAAGTTTGCATTAAATATTTGAGAACATTGATCGCACGTTTATAAGCAGGGATGGTATAATTAAATACCAGATTATGTTTTGCATCAAAAAAATATAGTATGATATAAAATTTTTTATTAGCAAACCGGGTAAATATGGGTTGCTGATGAGAAGAAAATATCTTAAAAGATTTATTAAATTATACAGAAGCATCGTAAATTACTCTTAAAGTTGATAAAACAGTTGGCCCTCATCGGGTAAATTAATAAGGTCTTCTCAATCATTTATATTTTATACAGATTTAATGAAAATCTTAAAGCTGTATTAGGATTCTCAAATAATGTATGGTGTCAGAATGACACTATCGATAAAGGACGATTTTAATTTAGAAATAATAAATACACCGAAAGGTTTATAAAGTAATTCGTTAATCGGATTATATTAATACAGGCTTATTTAATTTTCCTTAACAAAAAATTATAATGTTTACTGCGACAGTTTAAAAGCCCTTAGCATTAGTCAAATTATGTTTCTCTAAAGGTGGCCTCAAGAATATCAGGCCCTTTGTCGGCTTACAAAACGGCACAGGTTGTAATTTGATAAAGTCGATCCGCCTCCAACACGGACCTTTCTTTGAAGGAGGGCCCACGCGATTCGTTGTCTATTTCCGGTAAGAAATTCATGGATTCATGGATGCGGTAGTTTTTATGTAGACTTTTAAGTATTTATATGATTAGGTATATCTACAGAATAATTGTTTCAGGGACAAATCAAATCAACTAGAAAAATGAAAAGGTTATTCACTCATGATAACTTGATGCCTGCCTACAAAACTATCTCATGGGAAGTGGTGATAAAGTCAAGGATTGTAAACGCACTAACTTAGTTTATTCATTCTTTTTTTTTCTTGTTGTTCTCATAACTATTACTTAACTCGGTCAGTCACGACTCACGAATGCAAGGTCGATATAAGCACAAAGATTCAAAACGCCGCATCCAATTTTATAACTTTCAAATCTCGTCATAGACCGTCCGTATCAAAATTATAAAGGTTTAATTAAATCGACATTAATCCCGAAGAATTTGAGAAGACATCGCTTTATAGACGTCGTTGCTGTCATTATGTTGTTACTTGAATTTGTAGAAGGATTCGAGGCATTCCTGTCCGAATTTACGGATTAACGTCACTTTGAATGGTTACATTTTTATGGACATACGAGTATTGACTGTCAATATAATAATTGCATCTAGATTATGTATTTTGTGACTTATTTCAAGCTTGACTAAGCGAATACTATTTCAAATTTTTGAAACATATTTATCATCCTAAGATCTGGTACTATTACTATATAAAGATACTATTTATTTAGAATTCACATAACTTGGTGTTAATTCTACGTACTAGATAAAATACGAATAATGTACTAGCATTGTAATATCAATCAAAATATATGCATCAGAATTTCTATGAGAAAAAGATAATAATATGGATAACTAACAAGCGTCAAATCTAATTTTATTGTGCACGATGATATTTAAAAATGTACCTATATAATATCATTGATTGAGCATAGATGTATTGTGTTATGTAACCTTAACTGTCAAAATATTTACAGCGCCAGCCATCTGCTCATATACGAGTATTTATATTTTTTTGATGCCTGTCTTCTTCAAATTTTTATTTGATAATAATCTCCCTCGTATATATCTAATGCAATAAATAACAAAAGCTTTAAGACGTAAAATTATAACGCAATTTTTTAACCATTACAACCACTGAATTTAACCCTTGTTACTTTTACATCGCGGGTACAAATCTCCTTTGAAAAGATTAAATTCGAGCCAACATTTTTAATCCTCGCCCAAGTAAAGCCTTTTATTTCAATTCGGAGCACGGTGCTATGAGAGAAATTATATTTGGTATTCGAAGGGTATTTCTATTTGTAACGAAATTTAACATGACAATAAACTGAATTAATTTATTTGAGGTCTCTACCGCCCTTATCTGCATGTTTCTTGAAAACAAACACTGAACCGCCTTTAATCGTTAAAATAACAAAGGTCGGGATAACTTGGGGAGATTTTGTTTAAATTGTATAAAAACGGTTAAATGTAGGTTAGCCCGTAACTCATTAGCAAATAACGTTGAAGCAGGTATCAACGGGCTTATTGGAATTAGAAAATTAGGGTCATCATGATAATTACTGTGTAAACACACATTAGAAACCAATTTAAGAATTAGTCTCGTGATTTTCTAAGTTTTTATTTATCGAAACCAATTTACCTTTCTTACCTGCTTGTCTGTAGGCGCCAACTGTGTGTTATATAATTTTAGCAAATAAAAGAAAATTGAATGGTATTTAATTAAAAACCAAAGTGACTTTTATAGAACCTCTCGAGTGATACTTTTATTTTTGTAGTATTTAATTTTGATATTCGATATCATAATATAAAACGCTAGTATAAAACGCTATGATACAGGTACGCAACACAGTTTTGATACTAAAACTACGAATAATTTGTAATCCATAATATATATTTTCGTTCACTCTAAAATTAAAAACAATAATAATTAAAAACATCCTAATAATTTTCGAGTGGAGAATTTTATAAAAATGAATGTTATTAATGCTAATGAAATCAAAACCGGATTATAAAATTAAATGAAGTTTGTTAAGTAAATGTTAACTCAGATAAGCTCCTCAACCCTACACGTGGATTAACCTTGACATTATTTGCTCTAATCACTGGGAGACAGTCTGACGTAGGCCACACTCCAATTTGAGGAGATTAACAAGTCATTTATGGGGAAAATGATATTGTTTGTATAATAAATGAAATGAAAATGAATGAATTTGTAATATATTGTATTATCTTACCTGAGCTACAACATCCAAAGATTATTTAGGATTTGCAATAACTGGATTAGGTATATTTCTAAGTGTACGTTAAAATATTAGATTGTTTAAAACAATATATTCGTAGCTATATGTTCTAGTATATTACTAAGTACTTAACTTAGCAGAAAAATTAAGATTAAAAGAAATCAGAAAGACCTTTTACTTTACTAAAACTTTTTTCTCATCCAGAATTAATAGATGAAATTATTTTTAAAAACTATTACATCCTTAAAAGTAACAATTCAAAATTATCTTAATTGTAAGTATCGATAACAATCCCATAATATTTTTTTTAACCGTTTAGGTACATCCAGGAAATCCTTACTTATGATGACGGGTAATAACCCACAAGAACATGCCTTTATTCAATCAATACAGATTTATAGTTTCTCAATGAAATGTAGGCTCGCAAAACCAGTCCTTAGCTTAGATAGAAAATATGAGGTGCAAATACGAACACCATATTTAGTGTTATCGGAAGACAACCAGTTTTGCGGCCTGAGAAAATCATCTTAGACGCGAGGCTAGGAACTAAATCATACAGATACGTACATCGCTGAGATCAGATGAACGGAGGCTTAGAAGGAGCGACTACACGGATATAACTGATGACTTACAGCTGGTTATTTATCTCTGTCAGATTGTAGGAGCGTGAGTGAGATGGCCAACGTCGTGATTAGTTAAGAGATAGTTGATAGCTACGCGTTTTCCAACTCTAAACTTGATAAAAACCGAATGACGTTCATGCTACATGCCTGTTCCGAGTGTGATAATATAACACGCACACTAAGGAACCTCCACACACTTACATGAGTGCTGTGGGATTAACTGAGACAACCCGTTTCCTGTTACCTGTTCTGGAGCAAAAAGTAGACGGTTCTCAGTAATTTAGAATTAATTTCACATATTTGGTACCACAGTGATGTGATACTTTTAAATTACGTACGAGATTGATATTGCTTTAACAATGGTTATTTCGGTAATGAAACTTCTCTGTTCAAAAACGGATCGAAATAAATTGGACACTGTATGATCCCGAGGTAAGTAGATACTCCTAAGAAGCCAAGGTTAGGTTCAATTTTCGACCCAAGAAATGGTACAAAGATATTTTTTTTTCAAAGTGAAATTGTTTATTTGCTAGAACATAGTTTATATTTTGTTACAAAATTAGTCCATTCCTATGTGTATCCGTGTGCCTAGGGAGGTGTGCAAATATTGTTATGGACATTTGCCTGTTATGATCGTAATACTCACATACTTATATATGTGAGATAAGGGGTTTAAAACGAAAGCCCTTCGGCTGAGAGACCTATCGTCAAACCGCACAAATGAGGCAATCGCTTGGAGTAAATAATCACTTATTTCTTAAATTCATTACATAAGAAAGAAATAAATGTGCTGTAAACCTTAAAATAAGGAAAGAAATTTAGATACTGTTGAAAGATTTACTTCGAAAAATTGGCTGTTCTGTTTTATGTCGAAGATATAAAAACTTTGAATCCGGTGAATCTCTCGGGGAAGCTTAACCAGCCAAGCGTATTGAAGACTCTATTTTCTAGTACCAAAAATGTCTGTAACGAATCCGTGCAGCGGATACTATCCACGGACTTAAAACAAACAATTACTTGGGTTTATTTGAAAAGGATAGAAAAAATGTGGAGCAATCAAATTGCTCCAGCTACCGTGCGGCAAAAAAGCTCACTATCGACTAAGGGCCACAGTATGAAGGTAATAAGTAAGTGCATCTACCTTTTACCTAAATTGTGAAACTTTCTATACTTATAAACAATTTTCATAAGGATTTGTTGAAAATTTTTCAGTTCTTATTTATAGGTAGGTACTTAATATGCTTGAAGATCTCCGTAAAGTTCATGAATGATTTTCCATTTAGATTGGTTCGAGGCTAAAAATTAACGAAATAATTTGAATAAAATATGGCCACTGACCATGACCAGATAAATTTTGGACGGAAGAAAACAGAAAATGACTATTGAATTCATAAGACCCAAGATGTCCTCTTTAAAATCTATTAGTAATATTATGTTCTACGAATATTAACAATAATGTAAGTGCTATGCGATCGTAAATTACAGTGAATTTGACCATCATATTATGATGAAGTTATTAGTGGCCCAGCCATAAGTTCGGGATAGATTCCTAGGCGGTGATAACATTAATAGACAGGGAATCTTAGACAAACACTAATAGACCAGGTATATTTGTATTACTGAATCGTTAAATAACCAGAAAACTACCGAGGGTTCATAAAAAAAACTTGGCATAAAGACATTATGTCACAAATAGTCAGCTGGGGGCTTGAGAGCCAGTTCTTCTTGACCGGCAACTCATCACGTCACGTGCTGATGCAACACCTTGCTGATGGCCATGGACTTACTATTTTTTACTAGTTTTCCAGTTATTTCCAAAAAAAATACTTTATTTTCTCTTTTACAAACATTCTATTCTCAAAAAATATTCTAGCACCTTGTTATGCTGGACTACTTCGTCTTTATGAACTGTGTCCAAAGCAAGCGTACTACGGAAGCCGATAGAGCTTTCACTCAGCATACATTCCACTGAATTACTTCCTTTTGACAATATCTGGAGCATTGATTGAAATTCTAAAAATATGGACTAGGTAATTCTTCGTAAAAATAATGTTTTAGGGAAATGGTTTTGGCAGCTGTAAGGTTAGTATAAATAGTTACTTAAAATTATTATTTGTGGATATTCAACAGCATAGATAGACAACTAGGATTCAATTGACATTGGATAGACAACTAGAATTCAATTGAGTTGGATTTAATAAAAATGTAGTAACTTCTTAATAGTCATTTCTTTCTCGATCGATAACACATTGGTGATGCTGTTGGTTTAATAAATGTCCATGAATGACAGTTATCACCTAATAATATTTTTACTCTTTAACTTGTGTAAAATATGGTTAAATAGTAAAATAAAATTAATGTCATTTTAAAATAATTTCAAATTAATTTATTTATACATAATAATATCAGAAATATAATGAAGTAGTAGTCTATAAAAAGAACACTTAAAATTAAACCTTGAATGCCTTTACCCACCAGTAGCTCCTCTGCTCCTCAGGTATTATTTCTACAGAGTTTTGAATAGCCACTACCATTGTATTGACTCATATAAAAGATTGTATACATGATCAAATCTTTGACATGTAAGATATGCACTAGAAGAGGCACAAACGTTTGAATAATGTAGGTACATGCTTACACACAAAATTGTTCCTTATTATATCCAAGAACATAAATTGGCATAATGAAACATCAAGCTACGGTTGCAACAGCAAATAGCAATATAACAGGAACTACTACACAATTATCTGCTACGGATATGATTAGAGATACCGATACATAGCCTTCGAATTGCTAACCCGAGCTACAATTTGAGCCATAATCAAAGATCATACAGTTGAATGCATAACTAATTCTAGGCAAGGTGACACACTTTCGACTGAAATTGACGGTTGTCGGTATTGGCAAAATGACTTTGGATTTTCATAAATAACGTATAAGATCTGAGAATGAATGAAATGATTCGTTTCGCTCAAACCAGCTGCGCTAAGGAGCGCGCTGAATCGCGCGATTTGATACGCGCCTCCATCAACTTGGCCTTTGTCAAAAGCCAGGCTAATAAAGTTTAGCAGATGTGATTTTCTAAACAAGACACTAACAAATGGCAACCAGTTGGATTGCACGATTATACACCTAGAAAACCGACGGCGATTTCAGTATGTTTTCTCTAATTCAATGAATAATATTACAGATTAATCATACGTTTTATTATAAAACAATTTACATATTGTATTTTAATCTTTTGTTGAAAGTGTACTATAATATTACTATAGTACTATAATATTATAGTTTTGGGTTTTATTCAAAATTGAGACGAAATAAATTAAGTGAACAGTTTATAGATATTATTAGCACAGGCCATTTATTGTGAACGGACGTTTTGCACCAAAACAAACCCATATTTCTTGCCAAATGTGACTACTTGTTGCCGATGTAAAATAAATTTTTAAACGTAGACCCTTTTTGCATAAAACTTACACATTTTCCTTTCTTCTCAAAGCACCCAAAGTAAATAAATACCTTAATCAAACAAGAAAATGTCTCGAATAATGGTATGCTGTTCACAAATTTGAAATTCAAACATGGATACTCGCATCGGTATGTGAATGATTTAGCAACACAGATTTTGCAAAAACAATTCGGTCACATTTTGTTTGTTCTATCGCCACACGATCGCTATCAACCAGATTTTTAAATGGATGCCGCCATTTGTAGTCCATAGCTTGGATTCTTTATGTTCTACAACATTTTGAATTTGGCAAAGAAACTCGGCTGCGTCATTAAAACGCATTGTAACGAATTTAAAATTTTCAAAAAGCGAATTCGTCAATCGTAAAACAATTCGATACGCGTTTGAATTTGTTGTTTGGGCTGACTTCAATTCAATTTCTTCGTCGTCCGAGCCGTTCGCGTGAATTGGGTCGCGTAAACGGGTCCGCCCTTTTGGGACCAAAACGTTATTTTTTTCACACAGATTGCGCGTTCTTTGATCTTCAGAATGTGTGCGTTAAGCGTTTCCTACGCTTTGTGCCGACGTTGTGTGTGTCTGGTACAACGCCGCCGTCTTGAACGACACCCAGCGGGAAGTAAAAATGAAGCAAGAACGATTCGTGATGATTTCCCTTTTTTCTTGCGATATACAAAGAATATATATATGATCAAGTCTCAAGACGACTTCATGTGCAGATTTGTCTTGACCTTGTTACTTCTTTGACTGATTCAGAGGGTTCCGCATATTTTGATAAATACCAAGGATTAATGTAGGGTTGCTGGTATTTTATTAAATTTAAATTGATGTTGCTACAGAGTTTCGTGAACTTATATATGTATAACTAAGAGAGTACTACTAGATATAAATAGAAATATAATAGAAATAGGGTCAATATTTCATGTTTTGTTTTATACCACAGACAACTACTAATTACATACGTTAAAATATATTCCTGTGCTGACAAATAACACCAGTAAATAAGTGAAAAGAGACTCTTTGTAACAGTGGTCTCAGCCAAGTATAAAGCTTTTCCTAGTTCGTACCTAGTTCCAAAAGTTCAGAGTTGTACTTTATAACTGCTCTAGTTGTTAACTCATCAAGTTCTAAACGAGCAAACAGTGCTTCGTGCCAAATATTCCAGGCAGGTGTCTAATCTAGAGAGAGCGCGGCATGTCGAGTAGACACTCCTTGGAATCTCGACACAGTGTAGGGCTGTGACGTCACTTCAGCTCAAGTTAGTAGTTTTAAGTTCGTTCTCGTTTTTTCAGAAGTCAGTTATTTTACTTTAAATTCGGTAACTTAAAAACATTATTATTAATAATGTTTGTAAATTAAAAAATATTTTATTTAATAATTTTCTTTCATAAACATTCGGTTTAGTTCTTGTAGAAAACAAAATAAGCCAAGTCAAATGTGGGGCTTGAATTACAATGACATGTTCTTGTGACTAAAATTTCAGGATTTTCTACACAAAACTTGGCACACATTTAGATCTACACACTTTTAATTTTTTTTTGATATTGGCTCTCATTCCACATTTATGTCTTTGATGAGATTGTATTATTTGAAAATTTTAACTTTGAAAAAGTTATTGTCAAAGTTATTGTAGGTACAATATAATCACAGTATTATATATTTTCATGGTGAATGAACATAATTCATAACGAAGACTAGTTTCCTGTTATTTGGATACGATAATTTAAAGTGATCAAGAAACTTTGCTCTAAGAAACGTTTTGATATGGTTCAGACTTTTTGTCCCACAGTTTCATTTAGATCGGGACATTTTTTATGCCGGATTAGTTATAGTCTGGCACGAATTGTAGAGAGGATATTCAAGAATTCGCTTAAGTTTTTACAAACTTTAGTTAGATATCGGATAACATTTTTTCTTTTAAACATATTTTTTATGAGTTCTGAATACACTACACATATATATTTTGAAAGATATTTATTTTCAAAAGAGATTGACTAGCATGTTTTAAGATTATTAAGCCAAAAATATAATTATCTATTTAGGAACGAACTTCTGTAATTATAATCTATGAAGCATTTTATTTTAAGGGAAAATTTGGAGAGCTGGTTGGCTTCAACCCATTATTGGCCCATTAATGACGACGGGTCTCTGTTTTTGGGGAAGTTTAGACAGTAGAATATTCCACCAAGATGCTAGAATGCGCATTGGTGGAGGGGTCAGTGGCCAACCTAACTTCATGTCGCTCTAGGGCCTCTGACATGGTTCAACGACTGTTATCTTATGATTATAACCAGTACTGATTGTCCACATAATAATGATCATTTAGATAACTATTTAGTTACTGTCTAGAAATAATAAAAATCAGATTGTTCACTACCTAAGTTACTTAGAGCAAGTTTGAACAGTGTCCACAAATGCAATTTAGTAGAATTAACCATTCGTGTACAGAGCTCGTTACTTTTACAGTAGGAAGGCGTGTGGAAGTGGCACTTCGTAAACTAGCTGTTACAGTTCCGCGAGCTGAAAATACAGAAAGTTGTGCATATATTCTAACGTCTACTAACCAGGTACTAGTTTTTTAAGCCTATGCTTATCAACTTCCTGATAATCCAATTGCAAAAGTTTTTCGACCAGGTTTGGTACACCCAGATCTAACGTAAAATAATAATAAGCTTTGCTGTTTATAATGGTATTAATTCTAAATCCATAATTGGAAATTTAAAATTTTAATTTAGTAAATGAAATTCTGTGCGGCAATTGCAGGGGCGATCCTTCAATATATATGCGTGGAATGTATATGTAATGTCTAGGTCGGTAGTATATGAAATCCTATATCAGAATCAGTAAAAAAGAACCCACCAACCTTAACATCCAATGTCGCAGGATTACGCTGCGTACGGCAGCTTCTTCTCTCTGCTTGTTTCACGGCACGGCCGGAGAATAGCACCATATACATTATGGGCTACAGCATGGAAGGAAAACTCCACGAACGTCGTGAATCACCGCTTTTCCATCACCGGAGTTGACGCAACTCCCGATTTTTTCCATTAATAATCGAGTGTCAATTTGGAAGGGTCTTTTCTTTTCTTTTCACACTGACCAGTGATAAAAATTTAAAGATTGGACAGATTCATTGTAAAAAATTTTGCAAAAACAGGATTAATTTCAAATAGCCCGAAAGGAATCATGCGTCATGTCTCTCTGTTTATGTATCATATTTCTAATAGCGCTGATATCTACGTTGGAGTATGATCCAGTATCTAATTGAAACTTTCCTTCAATCCATCATTTAACACGCTCATCTCCGATAAGTCATCACTCATTCCAATTTTACGTGCTTGTTCTTTCAGGACAGCATGAAATAAAATGACCGATTCTTGTTTGAATTTTGTTTTTTGTTTGGATGACATGGATTTAATAATAGGTTTTGTCGTATGTACACCTGCTATTGGGACATTATCAGGAATTAGTTTTACTGACATAGGACACAGATGTTTCTATTGTTTAATGTGTCTAAGGGATCGTTTTGATTTTTAATTTTAGTTTAAACCTACACTATTCAGAATAACTTTAAATGCAGCTTAACGGCAGAAATACTTTAAGTAAGTTTACGTCAATATAATGTAGTTAAACTTGCAGCTGTTATAATTCAGATGTAATTTTCATATTTTATATTAATGCATATCTATATTTAGTACGTAATTAAGATCATAATTACAATTACTAATTATTATTTATATTTAACAACTATACTAGAGCCAACAGTCGTGGCCACCTATTAACTGTTAGCAGAAACACATCCTTATGATATTCAAAAACGACGACTTCTCGTTCAAGTCATAAATAATTACAGGACCGTCGTATATTCACTACAAAACTTACCTCTAACATAAAAAACGTTTCTTGGGGGTCCCGTAGCTATAGGGTCGAATAATATTTCATTATGTTCTGTGAGCGGTTTGTATTGAGAACCAAAATACGCATTTGCCGCGTGGGGTCCTTCGGCTCAGGTGACATAACAGCGTTACTAATTTGGGCATCGATTGTACTGAACTATACAATGCTAGCGAATAGTGCGTAAAACTCTACGGATCGAATAATGTTAAATTAATTCGACTCGCTCATACCGTGCAAACGGTTGTTCCTTTACATAATTTGGGTTTTTATACTATTGCAATACCAAATGTGAACATTGACTGTTCATAATATGTATTAGGTATCATTTTAAATTTTAAGTTTATGTGGGGAAATTGTTTTAAAACTGAAATTTGTAATAACATGAATTATTACAACAGCATAATTATTTTTACTTTCTTATAGGTACATTTTTTATACATTTGTTGCATGTATAAAAAATAACATTATTAAGACAAATTATAATTCAGTGTCATTTTCTGACTCTTATAAAATAAATAATATTTATATGTTTTTTTCCATTGGTTTCATTTTTAAACGCTTTTATTTAGCTTCACTTCGGAGCATCAAAGCATCAAATCGATCAAAATGCTACTCTATTTACACGGCAATAAGGTTTATATTTAGCTTCACTTCGGAGGATCAAATCTTGTAACGTTAATTTGAATGACTTCCCTTTAATGAAAATTGATGAAATTTGGCAGACATGTGTATTTCCGATGACAATACACGAAAATCAAAAAAAATTGAAATAAAAGCGTTTAAAAAAAAAATTTTTTTTGGATTCAACTTATTTGTAAAAAGTTTACGTAGAGTTAAGTAGAAAATTAGAGTCACGGCGTGAGGTAAAACATCCTGATATCCGTTCAAACGAGAACAAAAGATCCAGTCTTGAGGAACTTCGCATACTTTTACGTCAGTTGAAGCAATCGTTTAGTTCTTCTTATATCCTTCATCTCATGCCTGACAGCACACATGCTGTGCGATAATTTTTCGC
Source organism: Thymelicus lineola (assembly GCA_963932265.1). Taxonomy (NCBI): domain Eukaryota; kingdom Metazoa; phylum Arthropoda; class Insecta; order Lepidoptera; family Hesperiidae; genus Thymelicus; species Thymelicus lineola. The sequence goes on along the minus strand of OZ010693.1, from coordinate 4,940,033 downwards.
TCGTATCTTCAACACTTCCAACTGGTACACAAAAGATGCACCGTTACGAGTGTCAAAAGTGTAAAAATTGATGACGACAACCTTTTATTGGGTTCCATTGTCTCGAACTACGTTTCTTTGTCTATTATAATATAATAATGGCAGTGTTTAGCGTCACAGCTTTTGTTGTTTCCTAAAATGAAAAGACTGAATGGAACGCGTGGCGTGCGCTCCAAGACACTTTTGAACGATTTTCTCGCATGATTCTTGAATTATCTGAGAAAATTTTGAACAATAACATTGTTGCTCATTTCGCTTGTTCTTGAAATAGGCATGCATGTCAGGTACAATGTAATGAATGCTAGTGTTCTGCTCAATGTTTACGGGTCCTTCAAGCATCATGAGTATAATCGACTATAAATAAATGGACAATATGCATAAACTTAAAAGAATACTCAGCAAAATTTTGACGTACGTAGTTTGAAGATAACATACGTAAATATATTATTCACAAATACAATTTCAGTTTCAGTAAGTAAATAGAAATAAATTTGCTTACATTACAGCACGATGTAAGCAAAGTTATTTGTACATACGATAAAAATTTAGTTAAAATATGAATGTTGTCCAGTCTCAGGACTTTTACTCATATTTGAACGCCATGCATTTTTTAATTATTTATTGTCAATTTGAAATATGTCGAGTAGCTTCTTAATGAAACATTCTTTTAATCACGTTCTTACTAGTATTATAGTCTAGTATTGTTTTATACTCGGTTTATCTGTCCATATTATCTTTAATTATTTATTGTCAATTTGAAATATGTCGAGTAGATTCTTAATGAAACGTTCTTTTAATCACGTTCTTACTACTATTATAGTCTAGTATTGTTTTATATTCGGTTTATCTATCCATATTATCCAGATTGTCCACATTTAATGATTTCGTTATGCTTCTTATAAATCACAGTATGACTTACTGGAACTGGTTACTCTGGGAAGCTAATTCGCACTCAAGTCCTCGAGTTATGAGGAACGAGTTCTTAAGGAAATGCGTGCAGCCAATCATAGGTTACTCTTCAACGCCTCGTGCGAATGTTTATTTTTACCCGACAGCCAGGAAGGATTATGTTTTTCGCGCGTATCTTTATGTATGCATGTAATATTCTTTAAAACCTCATATCTTCCAAACCGCTAAACAAAATTATATAATTAAGTTATCTATTCGCGTTGATAACCTAAGTTCTTAGATAAGTGAAATTTAAAATAAAACAAATAAGGTGGCTGTGAGGTGCCATTGTTTGAAATATCAAAACTTAAAAATAAATCGAATATTTAATGTAATAAGGGTATCAAATTAAAGAACTCACCATAAGGATTTCAAAATGGTAGGTATATCATGATAGCTTTTTGAGTAGCAAGCGGTTTTTTTTAATGTATGCTAGTTATAGAATGCGGCTTCATTTCTTGATTGCAGAATTAGTTTTGAAAAAGATACATTTTCTAATTGAAAGGTCCATTAAATCAATAAATAAATAAACACTAATAAAACTGATACGTGATACATAAATAAGTAATAACTATTCAGTAAAAGAAACTTACACAAAGTGTATCTTGCGGACAACTGCTTTACGGGGGTTAAAATGAATAATATGATCACGATAGTTTGACGTTTTGCGTATCCATACTTATATTATTTTAATTCGAAACATTTCATCTAAAAATAGTGTTCTTTATTTTAAAATCGGTCAGGTATTACCATAAAATTTTTGTATTGTTTGTTTATTTTAACTTCGCATTCCTGCAAAAGTTAATAAAAGGATATTATGCCTCTGTAACGCTTGAAACATTTTTAATATTAGAACACAAATGTGACCGAGATTAAAAATTTTTCATATGAATATGAACCAACTGTAGAACGAAATTAAAAAATTAATGAGATCAATAAATAACCCAATGTATAACGATTCGTGGAAGGTTTTAGCAAAACAAAGATTAGGAATCGAAATCCTATTAATGACTAATCGTGGTAAGATTAAAGGAAATATTCGGGTTGCGGGTAAGGATTTAGATTTTAATGATCCTAAATCATCCATTCGATACTAGCTGTCGACATTCTCAGAAACCTACACTAAATTATCATAACGTCTCCATAGTACGACCTAAATTATATTTAGACATGACAACGAAATATATTTCCTCTGAGCATCGTAAATTCTGTATGCAAATTTCGCGCGTTTTTACAAGTATTCAAGGAATGGATTCTAAACGAATGTTTGGAACAATCATCAATCGACACGCGAGGTATTCACGTCCAGTCTCGGAGTCCAGTCTTCGTCTTTAACAGGAAATCATGGCATTTACATAATGCATTCGAATGTCTAACGAAATTAAGTGCAGACGGCCTCAAGATATTTTCGAGCGGCGCCAAGTAGGACAAAAAGTATAAATATTTCCTTTTCTCGAGTGCTTGGACGTAAGCGCTTAATCGTGCTAAATGCCCATCTGGATAGAGAAACTCAGTAATACTTCCTGTCTAGATAACATTCTGTTAAGATAGATAAATCCTTACATTGTGTAATTTCTTACTTCCGTCAATATAACCGCGAAGTTGAAAACAACAAATTTTGTATTATTTGTTGATGACTATGGAGTCAATACTGATATATCGTATGACATGATGGCATTGGCAATAATGATGTTCTAACATTACTTTATAATGAGTTCATAATAGCAACGCCAAAGACAAACTCCTGTAATCCTAACATATTTCTGCTTTCTCTCGATAAACAAAGTTTCCAAGAATAACGACCTATTGGAAACATTGGTGAAATAGCAGATTAAAATTTATACAAAAAAGGTATTATAGCGAATCCGGAACTGACAGCCGACGCTTCTACAAACAAGCTACAAAGTTCTCAGAAATTTAAACATTGAGCCCATGCTTTTTATCGTTGATCGTGAGTTTTGTTCGTTCCTATTTTTCTTGTTGAAAGATAAAAGATAGCATTGGTTTAGGGAGCGGAAAAATGCACCGCTCTTCAAGCGCATAAAATGTGTGAACAAAGTTATCTATATGAAAGATCTCGTTTTGCTAACAAAAAGATATGGTGAAAATATGATAAAAGTATTTGGTATCAGGGATCGAAAACTTGTTTGGCTCTTATCCAACTTTAAGTAACAAAATATTGACCTACGAGTATAAGAGACGGAAATATGAAAACTTCGAATGATATTATTATGAATAGTTGATGAAAAAATCCGTATTGTAAAGTTTTTAGCCGTACTGGCCTGGCTTAGTACTGACTTCAATCTCATGTTTGGTACACTAGGACGTCATAAGAGGCGACAGAAGCCAGCCTGCTTATATTACATATATGGCAAATTACTAAGTGTATAAAAAAGTTATTATTATTAAATGAGAAAACTAAATGTCAATTTGTAATTTGTGCCTTTCCATATTCCAATAATTTAAGCCATACACAAAATGAATATATATACAAACTGAATCAATCCTTGTATAACTTGACAAATAATCATAGGGAAGCAATATCTTATTTTGACATAAACAAATTTATTTCATCATGTAGGGTATGTAGGGATATTATTTATCTGCCAAAAAATTTAAAAAACAATTAGCTAAATTGTTAGCTTACAATATAAATGATGCTGTTACAAGTAGGGTAACAAAGTCTATTGACACATTTATTGATTGTGGTAGTAGTACCACTGTTTCTTTTTTAGACAAATGTACTAATATTTGTACAAGTAATAATTTAAACTGAATAAAAAGACAACGGATAAGCCGTCTTATTTAAATATAGTTCATCAGAATATACAAGGCTTAACCGGCAAAGAATTAGAATTAGAATTATTTACTAAACAAAGCAATATTAATGTATTATGTATTACAGAGCATTGGATACCAAACATACAAGGTCATGTTAGTTTGAATAATTATAGATTGTCAAGTGCGTTCTTTAGAAGGACTGCTATACATGGGGGATCTCTAATATTAGTGCAAGATAATATTTCTTCTAAAGACCGAAAAGACATTGTTAGTTTTTCTATTGAACGCACTATAGAGCTGGCCTGTGTGGAACTGGAGCGGTTTATTATAGTCTGTGTATATAGGCCCCCCTCTGGCGACTTTAGTATTTTCGAAGATACACTGGAGGATGTACTTAAACGGTTAGGCTCTAAAAAAGGATTAGTGATATGTGGCGACTTCAACGTAGACATTTTATTAGATAGTACCATGGCTACTAGGCTATTAAGTTTGTTTAAATGCTTCAATTTAAATCCATTATTCAATGAGCCGACCAGAATTACTGAAACTACAGCTACGTGTTTAGATAATATCTTTTGCAATTGTGAGATTTTAAATAAAGAGATATTCAGTAAGTTGAGGTCAGACCACTGCGGACAAAAAATTTCTTTGTATAATTCTGTCAATAAGAAAAAACAATTAATAAAGTGTAGACCAATAACTAAAAATAAGATTTCAACTTTTAAAGAAAAAATTCATTCAAAAATGCAAACGCAGTTATCGTTACAACAAAGAGATCCAATTAAACTATATAACACATTGTCTACTAACATAAATAACGAATTTAATCGAATATTCAAGCTTAGGTACATAGATATAGCCAAAAATAGTAAATTTAGTGATTGGGCTACTGTAGGTATTTATAAAAGTAGAAACAAAATGTATGACCTCTATGCCGAGAAACAATACAATTTTTCTCCAACTTTCCACGAGCATGTGAAAAATTATTCTAAAATCTTTAAAATCGTTTGCATTCAGGCGAAATCAATGTATATAAAGGACAAAATTATTAACTCGGATGACAAAATAAAAACGATTTGGAATATAATTAGCAGTGAGAACGGTAACGCAAAGTCCTGTGATTTCAGTTACGAATTGTTGATTAATAAAAATATAATCACTGCTGATAAAGACGTGGCAAGCGAGTTTGAAAATCATTTCTGTAACATTCCTATAACGTTAACCCGTTCACTAGCTTCTTCACCGGCGGAAGCACTTTCTATATTAAAAAATCATGTTAATGAATGTAACATTTTATTTGAATTTAAACATATAACCACTAGAGACTTAATTAAAGCATTTCAGTCTCTGAAGGTAAAGAATACAGGTGACTTGTGGGGCATCTCGGTAAAAATAATACAGTATATTATAGATATCATAGCTCCATATTTGGTCGTAGTTTTTAATAAATGTATAGATCTCGGTATCTTTCCAGATCTTATGAAATGCAGCAAAATCATTCCACTTTTTAAAACAGGTGAAAAAACTGATGTTAATAACTATAGACCAGTTTCTGTTTTACCAACTCTTAGTAAGATCTTCGAAAAGATAATACTGAATCAAATGTTAACCCATTTCAATAATAATAAATTATTACATCCTGAGCAATACGGTTTCACAAAAGGCCGGAGTACAACCGATGCCGGGGCTAGGCTTTTAAAGCATATATTTGAAGCATGGGAAGCATCACAAAATGCCATAGGTGTATTTTGTGACTTATCTAAGGCATTTGATTGTGTTGAGCACGAAACATTGCTGCTTAAACTTGGCCACTATGGTATAAAAAACAAGGCCCTTAGCTTGATCGCGTCTTATTTGAGTGATAGAATACAAAAAGTAAGCATAAACGATATTAAGTCATCGGGGTCACCGGCTGTGATGGGTGTACCGCAGGGCTCTATATTGGGTCCGTTTCTTTTTCTGGTATATATTAATGATTTACCACATTATGTAAAGAACCAAGCGGATATTGTACTATTTGCTGATGATACATCATTAATATTTAAGTGTGAAAGGAATAAAGTAAATTTCGACGACGTAAATAGTGCTCTTTCGCATGTGTCGCGTTGGTTCACGATCAATAACTTACTTTTAAATGCAAAAAAAACTAAATGTATAGAGTTTGTGCTACCTAATGTTAAAAAAGTCAGCAAATCTCTTAAACTAAATAATGAAACATTGCATATGGAGGAATCAACGGTCTTTTTAGGGGTGACCTTAGATAGTAAACTTCAATGGGGCCCACATATAACAAATCTCGCGACAAAACTTGGTAGGGCTGCTTATGCTGTTAGGAGAATAAGGCAGTATACTGACGTCGAAACTGCTAGGATAGTTTATTTTGCTTATTTCCACAGTGTTATGTCATATGCCATCTTGCTGTGGGGCAAGGCAGCCAATATAGAACAAATTTTCATTCTCCAAAAAAGGGCTGTTAGAGCTATCTATAAACTTAAGTCTCGGGAATCTTTGCGTGAAAAGTTCAAGGTAATAGGTATACTTACAGTAGCTTCCCAGTATATCTTCAATAATGTAGTTTTTATAAGGAAGAATATAAACGCGTATAAACAAAATTTTGATATTAATAATCGCCAAACAAAAAGAATGTATCAATTAGTTACGCCTTCGTTCCGCCTAAGTAAAGTGCAACGATCTTTCATAGGGCTTGGTGTACATTTCTATAATAAAATCCCAAAAATAATACGTGACTTGCCAATTGAATCTTTCAAAAAACGTGTAAAAACACAATTGTTAGGCAAGGGATATTATAGTGTAAACGAGTATTTAAATGACAAAGACGCATGGAAATGATTAGCTCTGCAACCAGTTCCACTCAGAATAGTAAATTTTTGTATGATAATATCTTTTTTGTAATATTTTTTTTAAAAGATGTGCTGAGGAGTTTCTTTAGGCTTTTCTTCTCCTCCATGACAAAGCACCTTCCGAAAAGCCAAAAAATGACGTGCATAAGTGTATCAATGATACCTATATGAATAAAATATTTTGACTTTTTTTTTTTGACTTTATAAATATCTTTCAAGCTCCAACACTTGGAAGTTATTACTAATGTTAATGGTATAATGATTTTTCCATGAAAAAATTCGTTGGAATAGACATTTGTGTGTCATAGAACTTTTAATACTTTCATTGGTGAATTAGGGATGTGTAGGCTTCAAGTCTTAAACGCCGGTGATAAGGAGAATAACTTGGTTGGAGCATTAAATTTTCTCAGGGTTACATCACCTAAATCAGTTATCTTGTCACAGATGTCAATTTCAAATTGCCTTTAAACTCTCGAAAGACAATAATTTATATCAAATAATTCAGTTTAAGTAAAGTCCTAAAACCACAGATATTTTTACTATCATAATCGAAGATATTCCCTCAATAAACCTTACTAGTTTTATTGACTACTACGAAGATAGACTAACTAGATAGTGCGGCCCAATTCAATACTGAGTTCTTAAACTTATCCTTTCGTTGTCGCGGCATGAGTAGACCGTTATGCAAGGCCACCCACGTTGTGTAAGGTATTGTTCATGTACTGTGGGAAATGTACAAAGGCCACATGCTCCCGTCAATGGTCAGTGTTAAGTGATAAGTTCTTGTACGATCCATTTGTAGATAGATGACTCTGTACCCCTGATAGTGACTTTGTCTGCTGAGGGGTTCTGGGTTCCATGGAAGACATTTATGGATTCAACACACGACATGGCCTGACGACTGTTGACCTACGATAACAACGACAAGAAATCAGTAGTAATAGATAGTAGTAACAGTAGTATCACGTCTTAAAATGTTAAAATGTTGTCGAGTTGTTGAAGATATATAGTTATATGTATAAGAAATATCGTTGAAGAGGTAATAAAGTAATTGAATTCTTCCAGTCTGGTATTGAATCCAAAACTTGGCACAGAAATCAGAGTCGTTACACAGTTAAGTTGTATTTTTCTATTTGTATTGCCAACAACACCAAACTCAAATCGATGAACTGTTAAACTATTTAATTGAATAACTCGTAAATAAGTAAACTTCAGCCAATTTTTATCACCACCATAAAAATCACCAATAGTCCATCTCATCTAATTTATTTCATCATAAAACAACATCTCTTAACGCAGACGATTATCATAGACAGAAATAGAAGCCTATAGTCTGGTACAAAGCGGTCTCGACATTTATTGGTTATAATGAATTACTCATAGGATAGTAAATAAACATATGTCCGTAGTACTTAAGGAACCAGACGTCACGTCAATCTGATGATCCCTCTAAAGTTAAACATATGCTGTGGGCGTGAATATTCGTATTACAACGTAGCCCCTACTATTGCCAACTCGATTATTACAATACATATTTTTAATACCTGACGAAAAAAGAGGGGTTTTATAAGTTTGACGTGTCTGTGTAACAATGTGTCTGTGTATCTGTATTTCTGTCTGTGGCATCGTAGCTCGAAAACGGATGAACCAATTTTGATCTAGTTTTTTTGTATCAAAGGTGACATAATTTAGCTATGATTAGTGTATTGTGCATGATTAGTGTAAATAAAATTGTATAGTGTATGATTAGTGTAAATAAAACTGTGGGAGGTTTTTTAAATTTTAATTTAAAATTACATTTAATGTAGATGTACGAGTACAATTCAATGATTTGACTAGAATTTTAGGTGCACTAAAAAGAAAAAAGGTACTTAAATTAAACTATTGTTTTAAATGATGTGAAAATTAGGATTTTAAAACTTATCGTTGTAGATGTTAATGAAATCAAAACATTCAAACAAAGCAAAAACTATTAAGTTTTATCTATTTACGTTCGAGAACCCGTAGTATCTGTTAAAATAGTAGGTAGTGTAATTCTGTAACCTATTTATCAAAGCTGAGTTTGTGGGTGACATTGAAGTGTATAACATATGGCATATATTATTATTGGTGAAGCTTCGCAAGTGTAGGTTATCATTATAGTTAAATTAGGTGCTAAGTCTGCTAAGTAAATTATTATAATTTGATCACACCTGATGTTAACTATTATAATAAAAAGTTTTGAAACTGCCTTCTTTGGAGTGAGGCACGTAATCACGCTTCTTAACCACATGACAATGCTTTTGGAAGGTATAATAAAAAAAATGTGTCCTTCGAATTCAAATCGACTTAACATACTATAACAAATATAACAAATAATAGACTGTTGTAGAATAACTGTACGATTACGTACCTATATCCACACTTACATAATATAATCTACTTCAAACCATTTAATAAAATTACCAGTGAGTAAACTATGAAACGAGTAGACAAAAATTATATTATAGAATCATGAAGATTTTAGATATTCTTGATAACAAAGTCTCGACCTTCATATTTAAAGGGTCTGGTGTTTGCAACAAACATAAATAACTAAAACGGCAAATATTTGAGTACAAACATATTTTATTCTGAAGGCATAAAAAGTTTAATATATATAACAAATAGAAAAAGTTGTATTAACGTTTATGTTATATACCTACAAAATAATTTTATTTTCTGTCAATATCCACGTTCGGTTTTTCTGTGGACATCGATACTGTGAACCCACAATTTGTGTTCCCAGCGAATGATTTAGTAAAAAGCATACAAAATCGAATTTATGCCTCTTCGGGGACTCCTCGCTGGTGTCCATTACCCGATATCCTAGTTGATTTATTAACATTGTCTCGGCGCGAATAAGTATATAAAATAATAAATAATACTGTGAGGTCCGAGTTGTAATGAATTGTGGGTGGCAACTCGGGACTCCAAATGTACTAAATTTCGTGGAATGTCCCTTTCGTGTTGTGTCATACCACTAGTTGTGCATACGTACTTTGTCCATCAGAAAGCCGCGATCAGTGATGCCTTTGGTGTTGCTGATTTCGATAGGCGATGGTAGTTACATACCATCAAATGGATCATCAGCTCGTTTGCTGGCCATTTCAATAAAAAAATGGGATAAGGAAGTGTTAGTATTTAATATTAAGTAATGAAATACATAACTTTCTGAATTGAGAAGTCAATGTAAATTATATTATAAAATACCTACAAATAAATAAATAATTGTGTGTAAATATTTGTGCGAAGAGCAGTTTGTTGTACAAGCATCATTCATAGCACATATTCGTAAGTCGCAGCACATTTTATGCAGCGTTTGTCTTTTACCTCGGAACCTTTTACTTCGGAAAACTTAACCGTTACTAATAAGATTTAAATTTTTCATTAACCAATATATAGGTAGAGAAGTTTAAAAGTCCCAAACTGTCCTGTAAGGGTTCCAGCACATGGAAATACGAGTTAGCTTTAGGCAGCTTCTACGATAACTCCGCTATCACGCGACTTAAGACTTGCGGCTGTGCCTTATTGGGTGTGCGGCTATCCGCTGAGATATTGCCTTTTTCTTTTTCAAAATGGCAGTCACAATGCTAAGTAGTATCCTTTGTTCCGATATCGAATGATGATATTGTTGAATTAGTGAATTAGATAGTGGAATGTTTTTTATGCGTAAGATTTGCTTTTTGTTATCATTTTTGTTGTAGTACAGTTATTTGGTAACTGCTTGTGTAGACTTTTTCTTCAAATTATTTTTTTATCTCCAGCCAATTAATTCACAAAGGTGGAAAAGAGTCAACATAATAGAAACGTATGATATTCATTTTTGTGGATTTTATCAAAAAATCACGTGTTCATTTTTTATTATATCAGATTTTCTCATATTATACTCGTGGATAATTTATTATATTCTTAAATAAGAAGAATTCTATTTCTACAAAATAAAGATTAAACCTCTAGCTTTTCAGGCTAGAAACCGACGACAGCATAAGATAAGATATTAAAACATTTTAATTCCTATGCATTTGCAACTTTGTAGCATAAATTATAAATAGCTGAAAAGCACAAGCGGAATTAAATAGAGCAAACAGTATGAATTCACTTGACATTTAGCAGCGCACCATTTATGTAATCATCTGATAAAATTCCGACATTTTCTTAGCACTAAATCCGACCCAGTTTTAAAAATAGCACCCACGCTTGAACTTGTGTCGTGACTTAGATTATGACAACTATGTATCAACCCAAAAGTTCACGGGTTTAAGACATGCGAGCGTGCACCATCCGTCAAAAGGCGACCTTACCCGTGAACTTAGAGCGTCGAAACAAAAGACCACACTTTATAAATGGAAGAAGCAAGAACTCTCGATGTCTGAGCCAAGCGGAACGATGTCGCCGGCTCTCAACGCGGCAAGACAGCTCTTCAGTAACAAAGCATGTTTATTGTCTGAAAACAAAGACGCCGGTTCAAGGCTTAGCGACAGAATGTTGCATGCGGTACAGCTATGCCAATTATCTATCTAACGTTGTTCAAGCACGCTAACGTTCGAGTCAATTTCGTGCCTTGAGAACTTGGATTCTCTATGTTTATGAGTGAGAGTCCAGTCGTTTATCTATGCAACGTACTGCTTCCTCTGTTGCACGTTTCGTTTGATCATATTTATTGTGCCTCCCTACGGTCCCATTACTTAACGGCACTGTGCAGCCTCGTAGCATCTCATTAAGAGGCTCGTATGAAGAACACTGTGTTGTTCATATCTAATCTTGCACCCGTCCCGGATAATATTCTGCTCATTGCATTCTATGTAGCACACAATTTAATCGATTGACTTTAGGTTATCATAATGATAATCTATACTATTGTTATAAAGCTAAAGGGTTTGTTTGTTTATTTGTTTGTTTGTTTGGTTGAACGCGCTAATCTCAGGAACTATTTGGTTCGAATAGAAAAAATATTTTTGTGTTGGAGAGTTCTTTTATCATTTATCAAATAGATTGACATATTATACCATATCCTAAATTTATATTTAGTTTTTCTTAATGACTCTGCTTGTATGATATCATCTGAATTGGCCGATCGTTGTAGAACCAAAGAGGTCGCCCGCCGACATAGATATATTCTTATCAAGCTACTCTTGAACAGCTAATTTAACCTGCCACTACATTAACAAATCGAACAGACAAAACAAAAAACTACCACCTTGAAATAGTTACACGTGAAATGTTCTTTACATTAGCAGGGACACGAATAGGATTTTTTAATGTCTTTATAAGTGCTGTCGGACATAAAGTTAATGAAACAGCCAGTTTTATTGATCTACCTGCAGAGTGACACGGAGCTTTGCCGCTTCTAACCCTACATTACGTTTTTCTTCAAATTATTTTCTATCCTTCTCCAACAATCTAATTTACAAAGGTGGAACAGAGATAACAGAATAAAAAGCCTAAGGATTAGGAGAAAACATTTCATTTCAAATGGACGACCCCCATCATTTGATAACCTGATGAGGTATTCTTAGCGTTAATCCATTAGGAAACGAAATATTTTCTCTTTTACAGGTAACTCTGAAACACAATGTTTTCTGCTCATAACGTATTTTAAATTTGACCATGTCATTTGATAAAAGTATTAATATTAAACCACTCGCATTCAAAGCAAATCAAATATCAATTCAACATTGGCTGTCTAAAACTAAATCGTAACCAATCAGTGCGGCATTTGGTGTGAATATTATCACATCGCCCATATTATTAATATTAATATTTAATATTATAATAGATTTGTCAATTTCATCTCAATTTATATAGGGATCAACAAGCTGTCGCCACCCGCATTCCAGACAATTGACGCAATCATCGTCAATGAGATTTAGGGGTGTGTAAAACGGAATAATAATTGCATTGGCCACAACCAAATTATTGTTATAGTCACTATTCAATGATAATTCCATTTTGAGAGACTGCGGGCAAAGTTCATCCGAATAATTACCATTTCTAAGTCAAAAGCGTTTGCGATATTTTATAAATATACTGTACTGGTTTCATGCGTTTATTTATTGGTGGTTGAATGTTTAGTAATTCATTTTAATTTCACCCCATATAGACGCACTTAACAGCAGACACTTTTAACTGTTTGTTTTCTTTCAAGACTGTTAAGAATGACAACGCATCGGTGATGCCCTTGTTCAGGAGTGATAACACGGTGATGCTGAACATGTAATATCTTATTCACATGAAAAAAGACCACTTTTTGGAATAAGGGGTCCATTTGTGAAATATTTGGCTTTAAAGTGCTAATTTTGGTTATGGTCAAGTGTCCCTCCTGCTGCTGGCTAAACGATTAGAGTTGGACAATTGAAAAAATTCTCAAAAATAGGTTATATGACGAATTTACAAGGATAACTATCACGGCTATGTTAGTATAAGAAGTTAATGATTAATAATCGATAAACTTACTACTTCGGAATCATACATTGCGCGTGGCCTGACACGACGACGCATGAGACCGAGAGAACCTGAGACTTACTACTGGGGTGGGTCTTAAAGTACTTTGACACTACCTCGTGGACAGCTGTTACCATCTTTATATTAAACTCGTCCACTGAAACGCAAGATTCCAGGCACGCGGAACAGTTTTGTAGCTGGAGTTGGAAGTTTTCGGAGCCCTGTATTTGGGCAGGTGTTGGGTAGAGCGTAGACTTTATCAGGCGTGCATGTTCCAGCTTTACGTTGATAGGTATTTAATGTGCCTCTTACAAGACGGTGATTGCTTACGGTTGTAAACCTATTTGAGTTAAAGAGCTGCAATGCATAAAGATGATTCTGAGTAGAATAATTAAAATTTTAATTTTAATTTATGTTTAACTTTTTCATTGATCTCAGTGTTACATATGTTAAGCATGAATAAATACGTGTTTTTAAAACATATTTTTATTTAAAATACCCTTGATATACATATTATACAATTGTTTGTTAGAAGTGAATGATATTAATCGTCACTTGCGCTAGAAATGACCATCATTACTTTTATCGTAAGAGCTATCTCAAACATGAATCTAATCTAAATCTAAAACTTGAATCTAATACAAGATCCGTAAATTGATACAGAAAAATATTGCAATTGCAACAAAAAGTCGTAAATCTCATCATTTGATTTTTTTTTACTACTAAAAAATACTAAAAAAGATTATTCTACAGTAAGTTTTAATTAAAATGTAATATTTGTCGGTTATAATAAGTCTGCGGTAATGGCTCCCTATGTTCTCTACCCAAATGATCTCTGATGCAATTTGCTGCCGCAACGTCTTGTTATATTTTTTGTATAATTTCTGAAAAATGGAAAACAGTAAAAAACACGCAATATCGAGTATAGAGCTCAAGGCTTTTCATAGTAAATATCAAACAAATAACAATCCTTTCTTCATTCACCGATAAAAACGCATGGTTATAAATCAATTACTCATACAGATAAGTAATTTTTATCAAGTGTGAGCGCGCAGCATATAAATCAAATAGCCGTGAAAAGGTTGCGTCTGGTCATGGATGATAAAAAATAGATTACAAGGGCCGTGGATAAAATGAGTCAGTGATTGGGAACGGACTTGTTTGTATTGTTATTAATAAATCATCCAACAGATTTCTCGTACAGTCTATAAACAGCGAGGCAAGTTCAATATTGAATTTATTCCTGAAATCGTTGCCTGAAATTATTACATCAAAAATATACAACTTTAATATTCGTAACGTCTTTATTTAATCTACAATTGCTGCATTTGCTTTCTGCAAGAAGCAGTTTGCGAATAGCAATTTAAATATAATTATAAATACATATAAAAAAACATTAGCAATTATTTTTTCATGTTTCTATTTACTATTGTTATTTACCAAGAAAGATGTGATACCAGTGGTAGGTGAAATGAATATAGCAAATGTTATAAAAGATTTAATTACAATATACGTATTTTAATATAATATGCTATTATCAAAAAATAAATGACTAATGTAGTTCACTCTTATAAAATTCAATCTAACTTTATATCAAAAGATTGACATAGTTTGTAGTATTCTTTCAATATGCTTTGCTTCTACAAGTGGTAAATACTACATCTTTCTTAAACGGATTTGTCAGTACATCCACGACATCTCTAAAACCGAGACAGTAAACAAAAATAACATTCAAAGGAACGACGATTTACTTGTAGCTAACCCCAAAATGTAGATAGGCTATATTGTCTCCTAAGATTTATACTCGAACACGCCGTAATCTCGTCTCCTGTGGGCGTGGACGCATTTGTTCAACGTGAAGCGCTGTGCACCATTCACCCTTGTATAACAATATATGTATAACAATTTCGGTTAAACATCCATGATAAACTCGGGTCGGCCTCTATATTCCTCGATAAGGGAAAATATGTTAATTTAACCGCAACGAACCGACTAAGTGATTGGGATCCAAAGCTTTGACGTGTTTTGAATTCAAGTCATCGAACTCCTCCAAAACATGGAACCAATGTTTACAAATTGCAGACGGTAACAAGAATTTACTAGAAACTCCCAATTGAGATATTCGTTTAGCCTGAAAGCAATAAGATTTCGAGAATTCGTAACATCACGCGATTACCAAGAATTTACCCACGCTTGCAAGGTTATTTGCATTATTAGGGTTAAGGTGTATAAAGTACGACTAGGAAAGTACCAACGTTGTTAAATATAAAAACCGGGTCAAATTATTCCTTAATTAAATACACTTTAAGATGCAAAATATAAGCTGGAATGAATGCCTTTCTTCACAATATGGCGCCACTAGAATTTCCATCTTTAATGAAATATTAAGGTTAACGTCGGCTATTTCATAAAACCTAATTTTTAATTAAAAAATAAGCAAACGGTAATTAATTTCATCTTTTGTGGCGTGAAATGGTTTGTAGCAATTTTCTTGGATAAATGATTTCGTGGTTTTTGCTTAAACAGTTGCGTCAACTCATCTTTAATCACAACGTCGTCGAAATTGTACGCTGGTTAAAACCAGCTAAAGCGATAATAATAAGTAACGAAGATAGATGCGTGTTTTTATATAAAAATGTGAAACGTGGGAATATACTCGTATAATAAAACTATCCTCGCAATCGCTTACCGCTTAATAGTAGAGAGGTAAGCCCCATCAGATCGCCCTGACATTTCGATGAAACTAATTTAGGATAATGTTTAAAATGGCTTAATTTCTAAACGCCTCAGGCTTGTTGTTTTATTAGTGTATCGTTCGAAAATAATTAGAATGAGAATTTATAGTTGTCATTGGTGTGGCGTGATTTAATGTCTACGAAACTTGTGCATCCGCATTATGTTAATAGAACAATCAGGTCATTGGTTTATTTTATGAGTTGATTAGGGTATGTGGATGGTGTAAGACAGGGTTCTGTTACTTAATAGAGAGCTCTGCCGTCATTAGAGTCACATAGTTTTATTATTGAGCTTGTAATCCACTTTTAGACCAGTCTTATTTGGTAAACCAATTTTTGTCGAAATATTACTTTAAAACATACATAGTTAATAGTAATTTGGTTTTAGCATTAAAAGATAATTTATAATTCAATTTTTTTTTTAATTTTATATGTTTTATTTTTGAATTACAAATAACGACAAGAGACCCTGCATTATGTTTAATAAATAAGACTTGTCTAAAAAATGGACTATAAAGACTCTAGCTTTGCTTCGGGAAACCTATGTAGGATGATTTGCGGAAAAATCATCGAAAACATTTCATCGAATTACATTACATCAAACACATTTCATCGAATTACAATTAATCGAATCGACATTTCATCAAAATCACAATTAATCGAATGAACATTTCATCAAAAACACAATTAATCTAATTAACATTTCATCGAAAACAATTAATCGAATGATATTTTATCGCATGACCGTTCGCCGAATGACATTTTATCGAATAACAACATATCAAATCACAATTGGCCGAATCCAGAAATGACAAAAAGGTACATTAAACTGTTGTATCGGTTAAATATGTGACTTAATCTACTTTAGTAACGCCGTAATAAGACTACGTCATAGATGTCGACCGAACCCCGCTTGGCGGAGTTTCTATTTTTCTCGTGAATAAAATCAGATAACCATAACTTAACCTATCTTTCTTTCGATTTGAGTTCAGTTGTTTTAACATGGCGGGGGCTTCGCCATAGATGACTGACGTCAAATAGATCATGAAGTCCCTATTTTCATGAAATGACGTTCGATAAAATGACATTCGATGGAATGTAATTCGATTAATTGTCATGCGATTAAATTGTTGTTCTACGTAATGCTATTCGAAGAAATATGAATCGATGATTTGGTTGTTGTACGTTTTGTTATTCGACGAAATGTTTTTTCGATGTATTGTATTCGACGAATTGTAATTCGATGAAATGTTTTCGATGATTTTTCCACAGACGATGTAGTGTATCTACTCACTCTGTCCTTGAAAATGAAACACTTTCAACATACTCAGGCTAGAACATCAAAAGCCGTAATTATATACTTGCCTATTACCAAGTGATCACCTATTCTAGTAATAAATACTCATAGTGTAACTATTATTAGACATGTATTAAGCTAATTATACCAGTTTTCCACCTAATCGCCACTTTCCTAAACAAATGCTGAATATTTTATGGAATCAATAGCGTTTCAGGTCGCATGAAGCGTTTTACGATAAAAATAAAATGATTACGTTCTATTCGGTCATTACTTTTTTTTAAGTCAACAAGGAATGAAATGCTGTGTAGTATTTAAACAGTATAAATGTAGTGTTTCGCACATATTGATTGAAATTTTTTAAACCTAAGATTTTATTATATAAACGTGGCAAAATCCGTGTAAAATACACATTAGTTTTACATAAAAATTAAACAAATACAACTTTGTGTATATGGAAGGATAATTACTCTGAGATTTTAAGCTCTACCCGTATGAAATTGTTGTTAGTTAAATGAAATCTGAAAGCAACATTTGCGACGCTAAGAAAAGATACAAGGCGACAAAACTGAAATTCGGAAATTTGTTTCCCCACTCATCACCCATGAACAAAATATTCTAACGACATAGGAGCTTTCTAGAATTATAGTTAACGAATATTTTATTAGTGAATAACTAAGGGTTTGGTCCTTGGGTTTTGACTAACCAGTCGAATATTGATGTTGCTTATAACAACTAAAGATAACCATAAATTTAACTCATATTTTAAATCAAAAACAAATTATTCATCGTATCAATGCTACAATAATTTCCAAAATGACATTAAAATTTAATATATAAGCAAGCAGCTATTTCTGGTTCCAACGTATATCAGTAACCCGATCTTACGTTTAAGGCTGGCCTACGCACCTGGGAAAAAGTGTACACATTTACATTCTCCCCGATCCAAGCCTGAGGCACTCTAGACGGTAGGAATGAGTAATGGCCATAATCCGCTTGTGGCGAGTCTTAAGCGAAGGGTTAAGGCTCCCGCAAGCTATAACTTTTATATTTATTACGCACCAACTCGCACGGACCCTGTAAATCCGCCATCCGGCTAAGAAATAATAAAATTTGACATCGCAGTGCGGTGCTTTGGGCTTGTTATCACACGCACACGTGGATAATGATTAAGGGTGTCCCCTCATTTGTCGATACTGCGTCGGCTAAATAAGTTCGGTAAAATTATTTCGACGGATTCGAAAATTTTAACATAAAACAAAATTATTAATAATTTTAATGTTAGTTGTAGCTGTTGCAATGCTTATGTATATGTTGAAAAGGTAATATATAGAACCACTTGCAATTTTTAATATTGACATAAATGTTATCAAAGTATACCTTAAAAAGAAACTTACATCCTAACCTAAACATCACACCGCTCATTAAGGATAAGGCAGTGATTAATATCGTCTTTCGTTATTTCAATCGAGTTAATTTTACCCGGAATAAGGCCCTAAAGGAAGTTGTTTCACTATACACGTCAAGCGATCAAATACAAGTTGGTGCTACGATTATTCTAACAATAGATTCTTAACAAAGTTTACTACTTGATATGATTAAAACTTATTAGGATGAAAAATTTAGTTTTCTTCCGAAATGTTACATATATACATTTCGCATGATGAAAAAAATAAAAATCAACAAGCCCGAATACATAAGAGATATGAGTAACTATATTTAAAATATTATTAAATGAGATACTACATACTCGTACTTATTCATACCTTATTCCATACTGTTGTTATGTTACACGAAAAAAATATGTAATATTCAAACACCTCGATATTACATTTTCATCCGACTGCCAGGAGAGGTTATGGTTTTCGCGCGTATCTTGTATGTTTGTATGTATGTGTGTAATATTCTTTATTACCTCATATCTTCCAAGCCTCTAGACGGTTTTAAGTATTTAAAATATCGTTATATTCGTTTTCATAACCCAAGTGTTCTTAGATAAGTGAAATGAAAAAAAAATATGGAGGCTGTGAGATGCCATTGTTTGAAGTATCAAAAAATAGAAATAAATCGAATAATGAAAATATGGTTATTAAATTAAAGAGTTCACCATAAGGATTTAAGAATGTTTTAATTAAATTTATACTAGTAGAATGCCTCGATTTAAACATCTGGTTCAAGGTAAAGAGCATAAAAATACATTTTATCGCCTCTCAGGTATTAGTGTGACAGATTAGTAATAAATATAGGGACAGGAAGAGACATTTGTCATTTTGAAAGATTGCGATCTGAATTAGGAGTTGACGATACCAGCAGACTATAGTCGGAGCTTTCCTTTCAACTTCAACGTGTTTAAGATAAAAATCGTTTATACTAGGGAAACAATACGTCAACACTAATTAGATTCTCTTAGTAGTTATTATTAAATGATTTAAACATTTTATTGATGTTAGAGAATAAAGAACTCTGAAAAAATGTCGTCGAAAGTGTACCTTTTTTCACACCATGAAAGTGAATACTTAAAGCATTCGAGAAGTTACTGTGTTTTGTTAGACATTTAAAATAAAAATAGACGTCGGGGGCTCGGACTGTAGTAAAGTGGCATTCACCAAAAATTCTAAGTGTACCTAACCCCGTTGATGCTATGTTTCTACTGGCTCGATACAACCATTTCATCCTGTTGATACTTGTACCTGATGGTCAAGTTCTTTAACTAGCGCTACTGGGTAAAATGTACCACATGGTTCATACTGTACAGTATCGGTCATACTTTTTATATGATGGAAATCCTTGGACTACCATATTCCCTCATCATTCCGTAGCCATTCTGCTCATAAAACTATAATAATAAGACCTTATTTTAATCAACGAACTTAAGTTTCAAGAATATAATGTAGAAAATCTGTTTTTAGAAAAAAAAAACGCCATAAACGGACTAAAATAAAGACGATCCGCATGGCGTGATGCAGATGAAGTAATCATCTGCATAGAGGACCGCCGTTCGAAGGGTCCTAGGTTCGATTCCCAGCGAGGCAGAAATTTCAATGATGAGTTTGAATTTATATTCTCAGTCGGAGTGTGTTTGTACCTACATGGCACACGACACGTAATCCTAGGTCTATGAATGTGTGCACTTATTTATTTACTTTTCTTAATCATCTCATAATCTAAATTATAGTTACATAAGTTGTTATTATAAAAAATTGTTGGATATTTTCGGAGAGTCATTCTTAATAACCGAATATAAATTCTGTTGGGGTGTTGTCATATACCCGGGCTCGGAATACTCAAGAATCGAGTATTAATTTTTCTTGAACCCGGTTACCTAAATTGGTGGTATGGAACCAAATCGAAAGTGGACTGTATTATAGGGATTTAAGTGTCCCTTTCTGAGCAATACACAACAATCAATAATGTGTGCACCAAAAAGGGAATCCACCAACCTTATTCCGTCGCGTGGCGTCGCTCGATACCTCGGCGCCGAGATGGTAGGACTGTTTTCTGCGTTGCACCAGCTTGACTTCCACTCCACTCCGTAGTCCGTATCAATGATCCTTGCGGCCGAATTACCAGAAGGATGACGAACGAAGCGAATTGCACACCGAATTATGTGATAGCAAGATGTCGCGTGCCGAACCGCAAAACGAACTTTACTCGACTGGGCTGTCGGTGGCGCGGCGCTTGCGCACGTCGAACGAAAATAAGAGGGTAGAATCCAAATTGATGCACAACAAAATATTAATTGCAAATGTGTTGCCAGAATGGAACGAAACTATGAAATATTAACGAACACCGCCCACCGTTAAAATGTAATTTTAACCAGGATCGAAAATTCTATCGAGATCGAAAAGGGGAAAAAAGTTAACAAAAAACTATTAATAATAGAAATTTACATTAAGCTAACATTAAACTAAATCTATAATGAAAGGGGGGGCTATGAGAGGTTAATTAATCTGAAATTGGTAAGGGACACAACCTGTGTACAGGTCGCTTTAAATATCCCTGTTGAGTTTTAAGCGAAACAGCCCGAACAACGCCATCCTTGGAAGGGTACACTTCGGAGACGCGGCCTAATTTCCACTGTAGGAGTCCATTTGCCTCTCTGTTGAAGAGTGTGCAGGTATTCCCTGTGCCACCTATTCCAAAATGTCGAAACGATGCGTTGCAATAGTTGCCAACGTGATAAACGATTTTCATTTAGCTCAGTTACGTTATAATCTGCGAATGAATTCAGCGGCTCACCGATTAAAAAATGTCCCGGAGTGAGAGCTACGAGATCATTTGGATCTGAACTAAGCGGACACAGCGGACGCGAGTTTAGGGTGCATTCGATCTGCGTTAAAACGGTCGCCATTTCTTCGAAGGTGAGAACCATGTTGCCGACAATACGAACGAGACGCGATTTAATGGATTTAACTGCAGCCTCAGCCATGCCAGTGAAGTGAGGTGCAGCAGATGGGTTAAAATGCCACGCAATTTTGTATTTTAATAACGAATGTGAAATAAATCGGTTTTCAGTTTTTATTAAATTGAATAATGACCGTAGTTCACTACTGGCACCAACGAAATTGCGACCATGGTCGCTGTAGATGTCCGAACACATTCCACGACGACTGATGAAACGACGTAAAGCTGCCATGAAAGCGGCAGTTGACAGATTTGAAACTAGTTCAACGTGTAACGCACGAGTTGTGAGACACGTGAATACGCAAATATATGACTTTTCCCTATGAGCCTTACGAACAGTACCTGATTTTGTTAAAAGTGGATCGGCGTAGTCCACGGCTACTTTAACGAAAGGCCGTACTTGCCGTACTCGAGCTTCGGGCAAATCCGCCATTTTAGGCTCTAGCAGAGATGGTCGCTGACGATAACATTTCATGCAGAGAAAGATACGTTTTTTGACTACACGTCTGGCCGAAACTATCCAGTAATAACGCGCGATATACGAAAGAGTGGCTTGTAAACCCGAATGTAAATTAATTAGATGAAAATGATCGACGATTAATTTGGTGAAATGACTTTCTGGAGGAAGAACCAACGGATGTTTGGTATTGAATTCTCCTTCAGAATTTTTTAAACGACCGCCCACCCTGATTAGCCCCTGCTCATCAAGAAATGGGTTTAAACGTTGAAGTCTGTTCGAACAAGACTTCATCGAATCTAAGCTGCGAATATCAGCGGCAAACCAGATATTTTGAACAATGCTTACGAGACGAAGTGAAGCATCGTGTAATTCCGTTACTGTAAGAGGTCTAGTATGTCTAGTTTTTGAACGACAGTTATTAATGAAACGGATACAATACGAAATAACTTTTGTAAGTTTATGATATGAAGAAAAACGAATAATAAAATCAGGCTCTTCCAGTTGATGTGTAGAGTGAACACTGATCTTTGGTATGTGACGACGCTCAGGGACCTTGGTGTGGTTAATATCAACATTAGATATGGGCCATTGCTCTTCTGGTAGAAGTAGCCATGATGGACCGAACCACCAAAGGTGATGCATCCCGATTTGCGAAGGTGACAGACCCCGAGAGGCACTGTCAGCAGGATTATCCGAAGACCGAATATGCCTCCATTTTTCAGGAGCGATAATATTTTGAATTTCAACTACCCTATTGGCTACGTAGGTGGTCCAATTATGTGGTGCAGCACGCAACCAGCATAATACGATACTCGAATCGGTCCACGCAACCTCATTGACGATGGGTATTCTAGTTCCAAGCGAACGTCGAACGAAAGTAAATAACGAAGAAAGTAAAGAGGCAGAGCATAACTCCAATCGCGGCACGGAGAGTTTCTTAAGTGGAGCAACTCTCGACTTGGCTATCAAAATATGAACACTCACGTGCTGATTAGGATGTACGACTCTGAGATAAATAACCGCAGCATATGCGGCTTCCGAGCTGTCACAAAACCCATGAAGTTCAACACGACATGAATTTGTTGGAATAAAGCGAGGTATTTGGACTTTGACAAGTTCGGGAAATTCGGACACGATGCGCAGCCACTTCAGACGAATGCCCTCTGGAACCTCTGCATCCCAGTCAACCCCAGCTAACCAAAGTTCTTGTATAAGAATTTTGGCAGCTATGATGACCGGACTCAAGAAACCGACAGGATCGAAAATGCGTGCAGTTTCAGACAAAATAACACGTTTTGTAACCTTGTCGTGCAAAGGTTTGACATTATATGAAAATATATCTGTAAGGGGTTGCCACGCTATTCCTAAAACCTTAATCGAACTGTCTTCATCTAAGGACACTGTGGAAGACTCGATATCCTTAGCCGAATCTGGAAGACGTTGTAGGAAGTCCGAACTATTTGAACACCACTTTCTGAGTACAAATCCACCTTTTTTAAGTAATTCGAAGAGTTGACTTTGGAGGTTGAGTGCAGAGTCAAGAGAATCGGCACCACTAATGACGTCATCCATATAAGTGTAACGCCGAATTATTTCTGCAGCTTCAGGGTACTCTGATTGATGATCCGCTGCTAACTGCTGAAGAACTCGGATAGCTAAAAATGGTGAAGACGAAAGACCGTATGTAACGGTATTTAAACGATACACTTGCGGTGCGTCATGTGGATTAGTTCGCCAAAGAATTAATTGGTATTTACGGTGCTCTTCAGCTACCAAAATCATACGAAACATTTGACGAATGTCGGCGGTAAAAGCTACACGATGAAATCGAAAATTACAGATGAGATCTGCCACATCCCGTTGTAACTTCGGTCCAATTAGTTGAGTGTCGTTTAACGAATTTCCTTGACTCGCTACAGCAGACGCGTCAAAGACAACTCTCAACTTTGTTGTCGAACTTGAAGGCCGAAGTACTCCGTGATGAGGAATGAAATAATGATCTCCTTCAATATTACCTGAAATTAGCTCCATGTGACCTGATTTTAAATAATCCTGCATGAAATCGAAATATAAAATACGAAATTGCTCATCACGAGCGAAACGACGTTCCATCGAAATTAAGCGTTTTAACGCTAACGAACGAGATTCACCTAAGGAAGGCTCACCATCCCGAAATGGAAGTGAGACTACGAATCGACCTGACTCCAATCGCTTGTGAGACCGAACGAATATATCTTCACATAATTGGTCGTCAGGGGAGAGTACTGGGATTTCTGGAATCGATTCAATTTCCCAGAATTTACGAATAGTTTTATCAAGTTCTTCTTGACTAGAAACAACGAATGACGAAATATTATTATCAGAAGAACCGACACGAGTACGAACGAATTTAGGGTCGACTTTCCCAATTAGAAGCCAACCGAGCAGACTGGATATGGCCATGGGTGTACCAGTAGGCCCACGAATTGTTTCACCGACGAATATATCGTCGTAAATATCTCCTCCTAATAGAAGTTCTACTGCAGAGGGTGAATCGAAGTTAGGATCAGCGAGAACCAAATGTGATAGATGCGACCATGATTTACTATCGAATGAATGCGAAGGTTTATTTGAGGTTATATGATTTAAAATTAAACCACAAAAGTTAAATTCAGGTCCCGAATTTAGCCGCGATCTTATGACGGTTGTAACTGAACCCTTTGAACGAGTCGCCAGGTCACCGATGCCTTGGATAGACGTGCTGCTTTTATGCCGTGATAAGCCTAAGCGCGAGACTAAATCACTACTTATAAACGATGCTTCGGAACCGGGATCGACAAGCGCTCGAACTTTATGATAATTGCCGTGTGAATCGCGAATGGAAACTACAGCTGTTGAAAGTAAAACAATTTTCTTATGCGCTTGTGCTTTAGCCGAACATAACGAAACTATATTAGTAGAATCACCCTCATCCGAATGTGAGGAAGGGAGTTCTTTAGAAGACGGAATAGTAGTCTTTGCGAAATGCAATAGCGTGTTGTGGTGAGTCGCATCACATGTTGAGCATTTTATTTTAGAACATGCATCATTTACATCGTGCATAGGATTTAAGCATTTTAAACAAAGGTTATTTTGCTTAACGAAAACGAAACGATCATACGGCTTTTTACGTTTAAACGAATGACAAGAAATTAATGTATGCGAATTAGTTTTACATAAACGACATTTATGAAATTGGTTTGAATCACCAGTGCGTGAGCTAGCAACGAAAGTTGAAGTAGTATGAGGTTTTGATGACGAAGAAGAATGGGTTGCCATGGGCCGTGATGAAGCACGCGAGCTTTCCCATGCAACGATTTCCCGACTAAGGAATTCTTGTAATTCATGAAATTTAGGCACTCGATTAGTGGAAATGGACTTGTCGAAGTCACGGCGCGTGGATGCATCAATTTTTCGATAAAGTAAATAATACAACATAAAGTCCCATTGATCAATTGGGAAGCCCATAGCTTCTAACGCCCCGGTATTTTCCAAAAACCCGCTTAAAATACTCCGAAGGCCGGGCGCAGATGGGATGTTAAGACTAGGTAATTTATATAAAGAATCCATATGTTGCATCGCAATTAACCGTTCATTTTTGAAATTATATTCTAAAATACTCCACGCTTTCTTGTAATTGCTGTCGGTAATAGGCAAACCCCGTAACAATTTACTAGCGTCGCCGCGCACGTACGATAACAAATATTGAAACTTAGCGACGTCAGATAAATTTCGGTTATCATCGATTAAAGAAGTAAATAAATCGCTGAAGGCGTTCCATTGTTTATAATCTCCCGAAAATGGAGGAATCGATAAACGCGGAAGCTGTACTGGAATATTTCCCGGTGTAGAATTATTATTATTATTTTCAAAACTTTGATTAAAAGATTGTTTTACATTTTGTTCATCGAATTCAAATTTTATCGAATTAATATTACGAATTAAATCATTAAATGCCAAACGAATTTCAGCGTGATCAGAGCTTAAAGTGTTAGTTTCTTTGATTTCTATGTCTTCAAGTTCCGTCTGAATCGCTTCGAATTGATCCTGAATACGAGCCAGATCATAGCAAGAAACCATGAACTTCCGAAAAGAATCCGGATTATTTTTTGCGTCTGATCCGAGTTGCATAATTACGTCAAGTTCCCGTTCTAAACAATTTCTTTTATGAGTTAAACGAATGTACTCTGGAGATTGTTCCATTATAAAGCACAAATAAATTTATTTATTTAAGAAAGAACTTGGCTATATGCACTACCGTGCTACAAATGTGTCGATAAACTAAAGATAATTAAAATATAAAACCAAAGATTAACAGTTTTTTTTATGTAAACTTGGCTTGAACACTACCGTGCGCCCTATGTAGTAGCCCTAGTGTGGTATGTCTAAATGTGAGAACAAATAAACAAAAAAAAACTCTAAATAAATTTGGACTTGGCTAGGAGCACTACCGTGCACCCAATAATGTAAGAAACACGAACCCAAACAATTTATCGACAAAGACACACTTGTTGTTGAATTTACCTAGAACACTACCGGGTGTCCAATAAAGCAATTTACCGGAAAATAAGGAAAATTTTGAATTAAAATGAAACGCGAAAAATTGTTATTGAACTTGGCGCTAAACGCTATCGTGCGTACAACGATAACATTTACCGTATGCACAAAGTTCGACAATAAACAAATTTAAAATTAACAAATATCGTACGTAGTAAACTTAAAAGTCGTGTCGTGGTCGTGACTACTAAATGGATCGAACGATGAACGAAGAGAACGAATAAATATGTTTGTAGTACGAACTAAACTTTAATATTAATTCCAGTCCGAGTCACTTCGAATGCAACACAACAAAAGAATATTTACCTACATGTACCTTATTAAAGAATACGAATAAACAGTTATTTGAATATTTCGAATTTCACGAAGTTACGAGTTTCACGAATCGAATAGTGTGAAATATTTAATATTAATTATTAATACTTGAACGAACAAAACGAATTACGATTAGCACGAATAGCCGTAAGTGTAGGTATTAGTAATTAATAGGTACAACGAACATCAACTACTAATCCTGAACGACGAATGAGAATGAATACAATACGGAATATCACCAAGTCGATACACGAATTAGTTCGACAAAGCTAAATTCCTATACGAATTAGTATCCAAATTATACAATATTGTTTTTGCGAAATAATTATTGTATACGAAAGTGATTACGAATGATGAATTTTACGAAAGTATGGTATTGTTTAAATGTAGGTAAATTACTAGGTCGAGAATGGAATGAACGAAGTCGATTACGAATGAACTACGTTACGAGTCGAGTTATAACTTGTAAGTCAAGATGGCGTTCTTCGAAAATGCTTTGTTAACGGAATTGGATGGTGAATATTTGTAATTTAGGTAAATGACGACAGAAAAAAAACCAAATTAGGTTAAAATAATGAAAATTATTATATGGTATCCAATGTCGAAGGTCTAAAAATATTGTATCCGAGCTCGAAGGTCCAAGAATGTTGGGGTGTTGTCATATACCCGGGCTCGGAATACTCAAGAATCGAGTATTAATTTTTCTTGAACCCGGTTACCTAAATTGGTGGTATGGAACCAAATCGAAAGTGGACTGTATTATAGGGATTTAAGTGTCCCTTTCTGAGCAATACACAACAATCAATAATGTGTGCACCAAAAAGGGAATCCACCAACCTTATTCCGTCGCGTGGCGTCGCTCGATACCTCGGCGCCGAGATGGTAGGACTGTTTTCTGCGTTGCACCAGCTTGACTTCCACTCCACTCCGTAGTCCGTATCAATGATCCTTGCGGCCGAATTACCAGAAGGATGACGAACGAAGCGAATTGCACACCGAATTATGTGATAGCAAGATGTCGCGTGCCGAACCGCAAAACGAACTTTACTCGACTGGGCTGTCGGTGGCGCGGCGCTTGCGCACGTCGAACGAAAATAAGAGGGTAGAATCCAAATTGATGCACAACAAAATATTAATTGCAAATGTGTTGCCAGAATGGAACGAAACTATGAAATATTAACGAACAAATTCAGTAATTCCACAAAATTGTCAACTACGGCATACGTAAATACATATTTATTCAACATATTTTAAACCTGAGTATACGTGATAGCATAAGAATCAGCATAAATTTCGGTAAGTTAAGATTCTCATTCACAATATTACCGAATGATTTCAAGTAATCGGCCACCATTGAAATAAGTCTTGAACCGCTTGTACTGTATATAAATTATTCGATTTACATACACACGATTCGTATTGTAGAGATTAAGTTATAAACATTTATAATGTATTCAAGGTATTTGTGTGGGCTGCGCGTAAGCTACAATATTTTTTCATAACACGAAAAGACTATTCTAAGGAATTCACAAAACAATCAGTGTCATTTTAATTTCACTTCATATCATCATTTTGT
Source organism: Thymelicus lineola (assembly GCA_963932265.1). Lineage (NCBI taxonomy): Eukaryota > Metazoa > Arthropoda > Insecta > Lepidoptera > Hesperiidae > Thymelicus > Thymelicus lineola. The sequence goes on along the minus strand of OZ010693.1, from coordinate 4,911,580 downwards.
ATTAGTTGCAGCCCGCGGTTTCTTTCGTCAGACTGTTTTCGTAATATGAAATCGTTTATACTCAAACATTAACACCCCAACTCAGAGTCACTAATGGTTACTTAAATCGTTATATTATGTTGTTATTTAAGTTAAATTTAGAATGTAAATGTAATTAATTACTATTTATTTGCCAAAATACATATATAGATGAAATTATATAATATTTTTGTTACATTAAAAGTTGCTTCAATCGTTTCTTAAAATTTGTATGGTGATTCTTTACTAAGGAGCAATTAAAGTAACCGTTAGTGACTCTGAGTTGGGGCGGACATTCAAATCATCCCAAGGATCATACGACAGGGATAAAATGTAATAATTACATTAATAGAATTGCAATTATTAATTAGTTAAAGATCAATAATTATATTACGAGTTAAGCAATGATTTGAAGTATGAAATCTCCCAACATAAACAGAAACGCGTAGTGCGTATGTTAAAATTACTTAGTCACTTCATTTCTTTTACAACTTGCATAAAGTAGCTGTCATAACATTGCTGCTAATTAAAATGCGATATTTTACATTATTATTTTAGTATGATACGTTGTCTCAGCTTTATTATAATGCGAAACAGGACTCCTGCATACATCAAAATAAATACAACGCCCAACGCCTAGATCGCGGTCCCACCTAAAACGAGTAACTAATTTAAAACTGTCCGAGGAAACAAGCGATATAAATGTGCGAAAATCCTTATGTAACTAGTCTATTCTCAATCACTTACAAAAAATGAGTCAAGTTATTGATTTTTTTAACCAACTTAAAAGAGGAGTTGGTTTTCAATTCAATTACATGAACACTCTTTCATTTATGAACTAATTTGGAATATATATTTTTTTATTTGAAAGGACATACTTTTGGATTGGTCCCATATTTATCAAAATTCAATTGTGATTATGGGATCCCTGAGGTACGGAGAGAACTCTTTAAATATCAAAGGTAGGCAATAGCATATGGCAATCTTGATATTATAGTGTTCTAGAAAACTGTTTATTACCTGTTATATTTATTAGCTTACTGTTAGTCAAACGGCTAACTTAGATTATAGGGAGATTCGTTTTAGTTATTTATTGATTTAATTTACCATTATTCAATGCCTGAATACTATTAAGGACCTGAATTCTCTTAACATACCCAGATGTAGGGTTATATACTTTATTATTAACTGAGACGAGTAATAACTAGTCTAAATCTAGATCAGCGTAATGGTTTATTATCGTGCAATTTTATCGTATACTCCTAGCAATGAAAATTCAAAATCACAGTTGTGATTGTAAATAATCATATTTTATAATAGGTATAGTATATAGACAGTTACACACACACACACACACACACACACACACACACACACATGCATACATACACAAACACCCACACAAGTATAAAACTCCCCCCATACACACTCATTAAAAAGTAACGACAAAACTGCCGTCTTATTTGATTTTACTCGTATATTTTAATACAGTTTCGTTGTAGTCAATGATGTTTAAATAAATATAGATACGTTATGCCCTTACAAATCAACCGAAAAATCTGTTCCGATGTCCGCAAGGCACGCTTTATTGCTTTATCGTACGTCTTTATCGCTCTCGCGTCAAAACTACATCACTATCTCTTTCTTCACCTGAATAAGAGTTCCCAATTGGGAACTTTTTGAGTCACACAACGCGTGCACTTATGACATATCTGCCTCTTTTTAATATATAATATCATTGGTTGTAGTACTCTGAATGAACATTTTAGTTTCAAAAGGCATGCAATGCTAAATTTGACATTATTAATATGTGTTAATGTTTTGAAACTTGATTAAATTATAAATATTTTTATGCAAATTCTGTTACATATTTATAACTACACATTAAATAACTCTATGATCGAGTTTCCATAATAATTACGCAGTTTCACAGAATGCAAATCTTTTGAGATCTGAATATTTACAATTTCCTAAGTGCCCAAACATCGATATACAGAAAGTTTATTAATATTTAGCTGACCTATTTTACCTACAATCGTAGAAATGTTCACTGGGGCAACTACACCGAGCAAACGATTCGGGAACTTTTATTGATACACGGAACACTCTCTTATATTGGCACTAAAAGCGAATAAAACGAAATGTGTGTAAAGGGTTTATTTGCCATTTGATTGTTTGCGATACGTTACCTTTGATACGTTAACAGAATGCTCGTTGGTAAGTTACTTCCGGGTACGAGTGGATAACCTTAACTCAGATATTAATGAGTTTCATTACATTTGGTAAATATAAGGGGAGTTTCATTATGTAGATCCGTCATCTTCAGTTTGATAATTTCTATGGCATTGACCTATTAATTCCTTATAGGGTATGAGTTTCTTCTCATAAGGGAACATACCAAAACCACATGACCCATTTAGGGGGGAGGGGGGTCTTCAAAACACCACGCTTGGTCACAGAGGAGAGAGATTTCGTACCTTTTCGAGTTCACAGGTGAGAACACTGACGTATATACGCCGGGACGTCTTTTATTACATCGGCATAGCAACCATTGCTCCACACAAGTCGTCAAATATAAGCAAAATTATTATTTTTAACTCTGTTTGCAAAAAAATATTCAAAACCGTATTTATGAATTACCACGTGAAAACTATGGGGGGACGGGGGGTTTTATCATATGCTACGGATGGTCACGAAGGGAGGGAGGGGGGTAAAAAGATGGAAAAAATGGGTCACGTGGTTTTGGTATGTTCCCTAACTGAGGCATCAATTTTATTTGGAAAGTAGCCATTAAAGGAGTACAATTTTGTCACTACATTAAAAAGAATTGGTTTGCAGTTTTAATAAACAAACCTATTATTATGAGAATTATTTATTAATTGCTATAATGTAATTAGTTTCTAATATCACTCATTATAATGAAGTATGTATGTAAAATGTAGGACCGTCATCATAAAAAGCAATTTGGCTTGGCCATTAGCCTTTCCATCTCTCCACCAGTGGATCAGCGTGGTAGAGTAAGTTCCAGGCCTCCTGTTACAAGGAAATAATATGGTATTGTAATTTATTTACCATAAAAAGAACAACTGCTTGGAAATAATTGCATCGTTATACCGTACAAAATGTAGCCGGGAAAAATTCAGAAACTACTAACAGTCGATGGAGGTTCTGCCGGCGAAAATTTCAGTTAAGTGTTTTATTTGTTTCTCTCAAATTTTAATTGAAAGTTCTAAACTATATTGCCATGATATAAAGTGTTTTTAAAATTAATGGTAGTAGTAAATAAAGCCGATACAGGTGTTTTGAAATTGTCTTTAAAGTTGTTTCTAGTATTAAGAAAGATAAAATTCGTTGGTGCCAAATCGGGAAAGAATGCCAGGCGTGAAGAAATGGCTTGGCATCCATGCATTTGAATAGCTTTCTTCGTTAAATTGGCAGCGGGAAAGTTTCGGTAGGGGCGTTGTTGTACAAACAAATAATGTTAAATAAGTACATAATTCTTGACAAAAAATAATCGATTTCAAAATTAGGGATAACTCAAAAACTACCCGTCAGATCTTGATCAAATTTAAGTGGGACTACACGACAAGCACCAGCTTTAGATTAAACAAAGAATCATCAAAATCGGTTCGCCCAATCGAAAGTTCTGAGGTAGCAAGCAAACATAAAAAAATACAGTCGATTTGAATACCTCCTCCTTTTTTGAAGTCGGTTAAAAAGAAAATCTACTTAGGCCTGTATTAATAAACTAATCTCAGCTTGAGACCACGATCCCAGATCTTACAAATATCAGTTCACACACGATCTACGTATTTGACCAAATCTTGAGGTTGCAGAGACTGACTGTTTTATTAATATGGGTTTTTATTACCCGCCTAATATAATAATAATAAATCTTTTCTATTTGTGTGGCATATTCAAAATTTTGAGAATAGATTTACGATGTTTAAATTCAGTGGAAAGAAAAACACAAAAGAATGTCAACAACAATCTCTTTGTTCACTGAAGAGTCATAGAATTGGCAACTTTGGCAAGGATTTTGAGCTGTTAACAAAAAGGATGTCTAATCCTTTCGCACAGTTCACTGATTTATAGTTACAAGAGATTATGAAACTTACTCTTTGGTATTTAAGGTTCCTTACAGTTTGTTAAATCCTTTATTTATATTTGCTGTCGCAAGGATAAACTTAACTTGTTTATATAGCTGTTCTCGACTTTTCAATAAACAATAATAGTTCAAAAGTATTAGGGTTCTGTAAGAAAAATTAACAATTTAATGTTTATATTGTAATATCCTAATATACTATTTAAAGTCATAAGTTAAAAAAAATCACTGTAAGTTAGTTAATATCATTATTATTATTATTTCTCCATGGGGTTTGCCATAGCCACCACCCTTGAGCAAGAGTTATAGCCGCCAAACGACTCGTGCTCCGGCTGGGGGCTTGAGAGCCAGTTCTTTCCTTCTTTCTTTTACTTCTCTCTTTCTTCACCGGCAACGCATCAGTGATGCCTTTGGTATTTATTGCTGATGTTCATTTGCGACGAAAGCCACTTACCACCAGATGGAACGTCAGCTCGTTTGAAATGAAATGAAATGAAATGAAATGAAATGAAATGAAATGAAATGAAATGAAATAATCTTTATTCATGTAGGTATCACTGATACTCTTATGCACGTCATTTTTTTAATCTACCAGCTTTTCGGAAAGGTGCTTTGTCATGGAGGAGAAGAAAAGCCGTAAAGAAACTCCTCAGCACATCTTTTAAAAATAAAACTTATATCTATTACAAAAATAGGTATTCTTTAACCTGTGCAGAACTGGTTGCCTAGCTAGTCATTTCCAAGCATCCTTGTCATTTAAATATTCATTTATGCTATAGTAGCCCTTGCCTAAGAGCTGAGCCTTTACACGTTTCTTAAAAGATTGCACCGGTAAGTCATGTATTTGTTTTGGGACTTTATTATAAAATTTTGTACCTAGTCCCATAAAAGAACGTTGCACTTTAGAAAGACGGTACGAAGAGGTAGCCAATTGATGCATCCTTCTTGTTTGACGATTTGAAAAATCACAATTTTGTTTATATGCAGTTATGTTATTCCGTATAAACACTAAATTATTATAAATATATTGGGAAGCTACTGTAAGTATACCTATTTGTTTAAATTTGACACGCAAGGACTCCCTTGATTTTAGTTTATAAATAGCTCTAATGGCTCTTTTCTGTAATACAAAAATTTGTTCTATACCGGCTGCTTTGCCCCACAGTAAAATGCCATAAGACATAACACTATGGAAATATGCAAAATAAACAAGCCGAGCAGTGTCGACGTCAGTGAGCTGCCTTATTTTTCTAACAGCATAAGCAGCCCTAGCAAGTTTAGTTGTGAGAGATGCTATGTGCGGGCCCCATTGCAGTTTACTGTCCAAGGTCACCCCTAAAAAAACCGTGGATTCCTCTATATTTAATGTTTCATTATTTAATTTAAGAGATTTATTTACTTTTTTTACATTTGGCAACACGAATTCTAAGCATTTGGTTTTCTTTGCATTTAAAAGTAAATTATTTATAGTGAACCAATGTGAGACATGCGACAGAGCACTATTAACATCGTCAAAATTATTTTTATTCCTATCAGTCTTAAATATTAATGATGTATCATCTGCAAACAGCACAATGTTCGCATGGTTTTTAACATAATGTGGTAAGTCATTTATATACACATACATACATACATACGTTTGCCGGCTATTTCCATAAAAAAGGAATATCAAGCAAATCAAGTCAAATCACAGGCAGATTTATTGATAGGTATTCATAAAGAATTTGTTACATCGATAAGTTTTTCAATGTATGTTAACAAAGTTCTGATAGTTTTAAATTTTGTAACCACTGCTTATACAGGTTTAAATTTTAGATCTAATTTGCGATAGAATTGTTCTCCAATCTTCATTTTGGCTGTTGGCTGTTTCTGTGTTGTCGAATGTGTATCGATTATCGATTGGCACCGATACTTTGTATCGAATATAGTAGCTTGTATTTATGAGGATTCTAAATTATAATCTTATAAGATGAAACTATTTTGAATTATACTTTAAGATCGGGTTTCAAAATCATTTAAATTGATTCTTTGTTGACGTGATAACGTCTATTAAAACGATGCACGTCGGGTGCATGCACGAAACAGCATGACTCACTGTCACGTTCCGCGAGCGAGCGAGAGCGCGGAACAAGCGATAGAGAGGCACGATCGGCTACGATCGGCCGAAGCGCTCGGTTCGTGCCGCATGTATCTCTCTTACTTCATATTGTTACTTGTAAATAATCTGTTCGTCGAAGTATTAAACATATTTGAATTAATTAGTGCAAATAAAAGTTAATTTATGAATCAAAATGTAGATTTCATTTCACTCCTTTTCCTATACAAAATAATGGTAATTTAATTAACATGATTCAATTTTATCTATAAAAGTATGCAATAATTTCATCAATATTTTGTCATGACGTTGTCACGTTAAACTACCGTCCGTAAACCGACTTTACAGACAACCATTTTTTTAGAGTTCGCTTACCTAATTGGGTACCCCAACGCGGCAATGGTCTTTTAACAGTACATAAATTTAAAAAAAAGTTTTTTGACTTGCACTTATATGAGAGCTATTTGTATTTCACCAAATACATATTATAATATCTAACTGTTAATGTTCTTGATTGAATATAATCTAACATTTTAACAAAAAAATAACCGACTTCAAATGAAGTACATTGTACTTTTGACATAGATACCATTGTAAGATCTCGCTCAAACTTATGTGGGACTACACGACAAGCACCAGCTTTTAACTAAAAAAAGAATCATTGAAATTGGTTGACGCCATAATGAGTTATTCGTCCATTTATCGCTCACATACTTAATGCAAATTTAAGACTTATATGATTTTGACATGGATGCCATTGTCAGATCTCGTTCAAATTTATGTGGAACCACACGACAAGCACCAACTTTCAATTAAAAAAAGAATTATCCAAATCGTTTCACCCAGTCCAAAGTTCTGAGGTAACAAACATAAAAAAAATACAGTCGAATTGAGAACCTCCTCCTTTTTTTGAAGTCGGTTAAAAATGATAAAATATTTATTTTTATAACACTATTTTATTGTTTCCTACGTATCAAGAGTTATCTCCGATAATTATGTCTAGCACGTTAGTTTAATGAAGAAACAGTCATCTAACAGTTTTTACAATAAAATATAAAAATATTAAAAATGTATAAATGTATTACTGCCGACAAACTGGCCAACATTGTGGGTTCGAGTCCCACCGGGGGCCTAATGTGGTATTCTTCATGAAAAATATCACCTCTTATTAACAATCTATAGAAGTTTTCAAAACTAACTTTCACCTCCCCGTGGCCTAACTGGAGAAGGCTCGGTATTCAAACCGAAGATTGTGGGTTCGAGTCCCACCGGGGGCCTAGCATTGTGTTCTTCATGTAAACCTTTTTCTGTTTTTATTTACTTTTACATACATAATATAACTAACATTTTAACAAAAAAATAACCGACTTCAAATGAAGTACATTGTACTTTTGAAATGGATACCATTGTCAGATCTCGCTCATGTGGGACTACACGACAAGCACCAGCTTTCAATTAAAAAAAGAATCATCGAAATTGGTTGGTGCGATATTGAGTTATTCGTCCATTTATCGCTCACATACTTAATACAAATTTAAGACTTATATGATTTTGACATGGATGCCATTGTCAGATTTCGTTCAAATTTATGTGGGACCACACGACAAGCACCAGCTTTCCAGTAAAAAAAAGTCATCCAAATCGGTCCACCCAGTCCAAAGTTCTGAGGTAACAAACATAAAAAAAAATACAGTCGAATTGAGAACCTCCTCCTTTATTTGAAATCTGTTAAAAACCTTCAATTTAAAATCAAAACAACAACAACTTTCAGGAAAGACCCGAAATATACTCTACTAATCATTAATTAATTTTCTATATCGGACTGAATCATTATGTAACAGTCACATCTTTTTTTTTCAGATTATAAGAAATAGCAAGTAGGTATACTCGTATAACACAATATTTTTTTTATTATTTACTATTAAGTACGACATTCTATTCATTATATAACTATATTAATTCATAATTATGTTCCGTAATCTCGTCCTCATATTTTGTATAACACGTTCAAACTATCTGTGAACCTCGCTGGAATTCGATGCCGCTCCCGCTTCCTCGGACCTCACCCTGTTTTCGCCTATCCAGTACCGTTTGCAAAGGAAGCGCCGACGCACGTGTATTATTCTTGCTTCGTAATCGCATTATTGTTTATTGTTTCTTGTTCTTTATTGCTTCTTGTTGTTTATTATTATTTAGTGTTGTAAGATAGGTGGGACGATACATAATGCAGAGCGGAATTTTATGCTCAAAGTAATCCAATTCTTTGAAAATGAAAAAAACACGGCTCTTTCATTCTTTTCTTTTTTATTTTATTTTCTTTATTTGTTGTTACAGCGGCAATAGAAATATACACTCTGTGAAAATTTCAACTGTCTACCTATTACGGTTCATAAGACACAGCTTGCAGACAGACGGTTGGACGAACAGCCGGGGCTTAGCAATAGGGTCCCGTTGACACCGTTTGGGTACGGAACCCTATAAAGTACAGACTGATCTAAAAGTTGTATAAAATGCAAAAAAGTAGATACACACAAATCAAAATAATATTTTTAATCTTTACGTCTCGATTTTCTTTGCTATCTCTCCACTTTGCATGACGTCATTGAGCCAGGTCCACAGATATTTTGAACGAGTAGTACTATGTAGTACGTGCTCTGTGCTACTTGCCGTCACAATGTTTAAAGATAAGCGCGTTCTTCATTCTCTGTGGTGCGTCCCTAGCTCCATCTGTCCACCACTGGCAATGTCATTGTGCTTTTTTGTGCAAAACGTGCTGTCACGAAATTTTATTTTCATTTTATTTTCGAATTTTATAATCGTTTTTACAGTCCTTTTACAGTACTTTTTCAGTTATTATAGTACGCCCAATTTGAATTAAATATGGGAAAATATGAAAAGGGAAAATGAAAATAATTGAGTCAACGGATTCTATAGTTGGAAAAACGCAGATTTTTGCCCCTGATGTTACTTCGACAAATTTTATTACACACACTAGTCTCTGGAGTTTTCACGAGAGGTTAACCATGAGAACGATGTTGTGTCTACCTATAACAAATAGGTAACTACCATGTTTCGGCTTTCACGAGGGGTTAGCTAATGGTGCCGTATTTTACGCACCAAGATATTGTTACCACCTATAACAAATAGGTACCACGCAAATGCTTTCACGAGAGGTTAGCTAGTGGTCCCGCATGTAACGCGACAGGATATTGTAACAACCTATAAAAATAGGTACTACACCACGCATATGCTTTCACGAGAGGTTAGCTAGTGGTGCCGCGTGTTCCGCGATAAGATATTGTGACCACCTATTACAAGTAGGTACCACGCACATGCTTTCACGAGAGGTTAGCTAGTGGTCCCGCATGTAACGCGACAGGATATTGTGACCACCTATAAATTAGGTACCACACCACGCATATGCTTTCACGAGAGGTTAGCTAGTGGTGCCGCATGTTATGCAGCGAGAAGGGATTCATGGAGCTTTTACGAAAGACGAGGATGGAACAGACTCAAGTCACACAACTAGAAGCCGTTCACCTAATGATCGGAGTCGATCAAGCCGATGCTCGAGAAATCATAGAAGCAGGCGCCGCTCCTTTCCTCCAATTCTAATATCCACAGCCGATCATCGACTCTGCCTGACAAAGATGCAGTCAGACAGAAAGAGAGGGGGGGGGCAGACTACTACGGAAGAACAGGTACCTCGTTAATAAAACAACACCAGGTAAAGGATAGCTCTCTGCCAGCAGACGGCGAAGAGCTCCTAGGTCAGGATGGTAAGCAAACTACGTGTAATTCTATATACTTATATGAGAGCATAGCTACACGTTGGTCAGCTATTCTCACTGATGTAGATCATCAATGCAGACCTAAAAGCTACCATGTTGAAGAAACAAGATCCCCTCTCGAACTGACATCTTCTAGTATCACCCAAGTTAAATGGGGAAGTTGTGGCAGTGATGAATGACAGTGGTATCAAATGTGACAATAGAATCTGTGACCAGCAAGTAGTCCTATCTATAGCAATCTCTACAGTGTGGAGGCATCAATGACATGATTCTGTCACCGAATAATAAGCAGCACATTGAGGTATTGAGTGATTCAATAAGGCTGTTAGTTGACTTATTCCATGATTGGTTACACATAGGACACTAATTCTTCCTGGTCTGAACACCCATGTGACTCAGGTATCATTATCATCGACATCGGGGTCAAGAGCGACCATGATTCAGATACAATGCGGTGGTTTAAGATTATTTTATAATCAATGGTGTGAAAAGTGATATTACATCCAATCCAACCATTATTTGCAGTATAAGGGGTTATACAATGCTATTGAAACGCAAGACCACACGAACTGTTTTGTCCACAGTACAATATTTTTTCTAAAATAGAAAATAGTTTGTTTGCTCTCGAAGTAGGACAGCTATTGGAACTAGGTTCTATACAATCATGATTTCTTGCTCAGGGACATGAAGGTTGATACTTAACCTTAAGAAACTTATAAAATTTGGTGTCACCTTTATGATACATTGTGCATTGCAGACTCCTATGATGATTGTGTGCAGAATGCATTGACTACTGGGGAATCTAAGGTTTATTATTAACTCACAAAAAAGTTCTTTAAAACTCAATCAGGGTTGTCTTTATCTAGGATTTATGCCAGATTTTATTCCATGTTCCATATATAATATCATCTTCTCTAGAAGAGGAACCATGTTATCGAATTTGTTAACAACTGCTAAACGCCCTTGCTTTGCTTCGGTAAACCTATTGGTAACCACATTTGAGTAAATAAATGTATGGACGGTATTTTTTAAATCGACATGACTTTTTTATTATTTATGAACCGATTGCAGTAAAACAGTCACTGAATGGTGATCCAAGCTTACTGCAATACAACAGTGAAAATTGCACCTAACTATAACGCGGTTCTTGAGATTGGTCGGAACAAACGCGCAGACAAGCAGACAAAAAGTACAGTTTTATTATAATATGTATATTAATGGATGATATGAAATAAAAATAAATAATAATAGTAATAATAATAGTCAAAACATAGTTGTTATACTTTGGAATTTGTCCAATTACTTGGTATTCTTGTAGTTGCTTGTAAATCCATACAATATGGTATCTTCTATACGAAATCCCTGGAAAACTACAATACAGTGATTTTAAAAGATTTTAATGGAAATTATAATGCAACAATAATATTATCAAAAGGGATTCAATCAGATGATGAACTGATCGGGACATTACACATCCAAGTAATAACAGGAAAATTATACAATTTAATTTTAGTTGACAGATTTCCTCAGATGCTTCGCAAACAGATTGCGGACTTGTCTGTAATAATGTGAGGAGTCACGGACACTGAATAGAAGAAGAGGATCTTTTCAAATAAAATTAGGAACAGCTTTTAAATGTTTAAAAACGTTTGCATCTAAGTAATTACTGCGAGGTTTTTGCTTTGGAAAGATAACACAATTGCTATAACATACGTTAAGAAAATGAAAGCTACAAGGTTTCCACATATCAATAACTTAGCGAGAGAGCTATGGCAGTGGAATGACACGTCATATGGGTGTATGCATTTTACATCAGCTCAAAAGAAAACTCCATCACAGATAGTGAATCCAGACGTTCAAAATCTGAAATCGAATGCCAACTGAGTGACATTGTTTATGAAAGTTGTATACGCCTTAGATGACAAATCACACTGGATGGATCAATTGTAACAATTTATTTACAATAGTTATCAATGCATAGTGATAATTCAATTGTGTATCTAATAAAGATAAATAAATTAATTAAATAAAAGTATACTAAGCAGATTCGATGAACCGCAGGTGGTCCTCTTTGCTGATAGGATTAACACCAAATGTCGGGATTACAATTATAACATGGTTCTCAGACCCAGAAGCATATTATATAGATACATTCATCTTGAGATGGAATGACATGTTCTTTTATGCATTTCCATTATTCACGCTTATAAGAAGAGTGCTGAAGCAAATTATAGGAGACAAGACAAAAGTTGTGGTTCCTATGTGGCTCTCACAGCCCTGGTATTAACTTTAGAACTCCATGGCTATATCTGAAAAAAATAAGAATTAAACCTCGATATAACTAATTTATTCTTATCTCCTTCTACAGACTTGAACGTGTTATACATATAAGAGCCTTACTCTGATTGCAGCCATATAGTCAGGAGAACATTTCTAAGAAAAGTAATCCCTGCTTTCTCAATGGATATAATGTTAGCCTCATTATCAGGAAACAATACGGGTCTGCTCTTGGTGCATGAATTTCACACTGCCAGAGCTACAATGTGGATCCTTTTGGAAGGTTGTTTCATATAGTTCAATGAATACCATCAGGTCAGCAATTTCCGTAATAAAATAAGGTCCTGAACTCGGCATAATACGATATGATATTACGAGTATATGGGATCCAAGTATAGTAGATTCTAGACTATTTCTAGACTCTTAGCTTAGAGGTACACTCCTTACTAACGCTGTCTTTTATCTGAATTAAGGATATTGCTGTTAATTCTGATTATATAATATCAAAATTTTCAAAATTTAATTTATGAAAACTTGTGGTTCTTATCAAATACAACATAATTTAACTTTACAGTTTTTCAAACAAAATACAGATATCTGCCCGGCTAACAATCCTACTATATTATTTACACTTACAAAAATATGTGAGGCAAAATTGTAAATCATTAATTGTAACTGTTAGGAAACAACACCAACCAACCTCACTGCAACTATCAGCCGATAGATTCAACAAGTTCGGGTTAATAGTGGATTAGACACTTCCGTATTTACAGGCCAGAGACATGCTTTACTTCAAAAGCCTCGTATGCCGGCATTATTGTGGACTATTGAGGTTATAAGGAAAGCAGCGGGTTAGTTCACCTTTTCCTCCACATTTGCTTCATTTTATAAAAGACCAATGATTAGTGGTCTCAGTCAATTAACTCAAAATGTATGCTCATTGCATAAAGACACCTACACATTATGAGACTGACAATTTAACAATTATTATTATCATTTCTTTACGTTTTTCTTAAACTGTGGTATATACGATACAATAAAAAGAGGATGTTTCTTTACTTAATATAAATATTATTTGTTAATTATATGTGATTATCATCACGAAATTATTAATGAATGAATTATTATCAACCCAACTTTCTTCTTTGAACATCTACATAGTACAAAATATGAGGACGAGATTACGGAACATAATTAAATAGATCGGACTAACTTACCAAGTGACGTCCGATCCTCAATTATGTGAAGTAATCTCGTCCTCATCCTAGACCCAACCCTTCCCAGGTAATATTCTTAAAAGAATATACCTACATACTGCTGGTATCCTTTGAAGAATAATTTGTATTTCGCAAGTTACGTTCATAATGATCTGTATTGCCTACTCTAACCCCTTCTCTGAAAGTTGTGTTGTAGAGCTTTGAAACAATGACATTGCCAGTGGTGGACAGATGGAGCTAGGGACGCACCACAGAGAATGAAGAACGCGCTTATCTTTAAACATTGTGACGGCAAGTAGCACAGAGCACGTACTACATAGTACAAAATATGAGGACGAGATTACTTCACATAATTGAGGATCGGACGTCACTTGGTAAGTTAGTCCGATCTATTTAATTATTCATAAGTATATTACTATTACTGATTTACGAATCTTCAAAATCAACTTTGAAACTTTTAAAGGCATGTGCCAGTATTCGTATAAGAGGTCTTATAGCTGATAAATAACATTGAAAATTCTTACAAGAAAGATTAAGGGAGACCTAGGAGGGTTGTGACAAATTATACGATACCTGACATATCTCAACCAAAAGTAGCCGTACATCCACGAAACTTACACATATAAAGAGCTAGTTTACTTGACTAATAGAAATTATCAAAATAGTACAAAATAGTAAGGGAATATTATTATGAGTAAATCGAAAAAATCTAAAACTATTCTTTGCCTCCCAACACAACCCTCCTAGTGCTGAGGTAAGTTGTGATAAGTGTTTAGTGGTGCATTATATGAAAAACAATATAACGGAAACATGGTTTTTGATGAATAAACCATTTTTATTTAAGTATGTACATCCAAGTCATTGTTACAAAACCAGAAAATGGAATTGGCGGCTTTTATTTCAGAAATTTCTTAAACGGTTGTTACCTCGCTTTTTACTACTAAACTTCATTGAAATTAAGAAAGTATTTGCTGACATTACTTCAACCTACTAATGCACCCTACTAAATTATGTAGCATTACCAACTCGCTAACGGGTATAGGTTTCGAGAAATCGACGCTATCCCAACTTACTTCTTTCACAACCCGCCTCGGTCTCCGTACTCGAAATTGTAATTTTATTGTTTGAAACACAGGTTTGAAATAACAACTGTTTTCTTTGAGTTTGTCTTTGAAGAAGATATCAACCTGTGCGTGAGTCTTTAGATGATTTGTTTTTGGTTCGATTTTGAATACGTGAATCTCAGAATTTGTTAACTCTAACAAAACACTTAATAGGTACTTGAGATATATTTCTAATGATGTCGTAATATACTCTTTTGCTTATTCATGAATTACAGCTATCTTAAATTATGTACATACTTGGTCTTTAGAAGTTCGTTGTAAATTGAATATGATATTATGGTATTTGTCGTTCCCTCTCGTTGAGACATGCATGCTGTTTATCGCTGACTTTACGGCACACATGATATACGAGTAGTGTGACATCCCCTGTTCCTACACGCAATATTCTGTAAATCAAAGGAAACAATATTATTTTCGACGATTTATCGACTTGTTTTGTAGTATTTTTATGACGCATTTCAGCGTATTGTTATTTTACTCGACTGTATATTTTATAACTGTGCATACTGTTATAACTGTACATATTTTTAATCTCAAGAGTCTAAGCGTCTCTTATTGTAAAATAAAGCAAAATTTTAAGTAAGTATTGTATAATAGGTATATTTTTGTTTTGTATATAGCCGACAACCGAGCAGACCAACCAAAAGATGGTAAGAGGACACCGTCTCCAATTTCCATATTGAAACTAACCTAAAGTCATGACCGAAGAACTTCTCGCTAAAAAAAAAGCTGACTTATTTTCAACCGCTTAATACCTCCGTTACATACTTATTTAGAGATGAGATATATCCTTGCGTCTTGTCGAGTATTCTTTTGCATTGTGAAGAAAGTAATTCAATCAAATTGTCCTATTGGAAATTCGCATGGCTAGATTTAATTTACTTTAATACTTTTCAATTTTTTAATAAGATAAAATCCTAATTTAAAAGTGATACTATTTGTCACTCTTATGTTTGCTTTTGACATAGAAATAGTTGAATTTTGTTTTTTCCCGTAAAAAAACTTAAATCAATATTATAAATACAATCAGCGAATCAGTGACGTAAAAAGTTAACAAAACATTTTTTTCTTAAAATTTCTTTTCAAGCAACTTTTGATTCTTATCATAACTTATTGATACTATTAAACGAAAAACCAACAAAAATAATCATAGCTTACTAATACGTACAGTTTGCTAATGCATATTAATCAAAATAATACAAAATACACGCCAGGGGCCATTTGACTACGACCGGTTATTAAAATGCCATGCTGTTATTATTCTAGAAACAACTAAAAAGGAGGAGTATATCGAAACCGTGCCACATATCATCAGTGGAACTTTACGACTGCGACTCTGCGGAGAAAAAAGACAAAAATTACAAAAAACAGACTTCAAAGAAATATTATTCGAAAAGGAACCGCTAAAATTAATATCACTGAACCATAATATGTAATAAAAAATCACCAAAAGTATGATGTGTGTAATTACATAATGTGTTGAATCATAATATTTAATCAAATTAAATGAATTCTGGTAAATATGGGACCGATTGGAAGTATTTTTTCAATTTAAAAATTTAAAGTTGTGCACAAGTATCAGATTTTTTATCTGAAAACAGATACGAGCAGATAGCTACTTGGTGCCATAGATGCGTTGCTGTCAAAATTATAAACGTGTGTAGTTCAAACTTGACATCAACATTTGAAATGGATGATAAAAATTCTCGGTATCTAGAACCTGCTGAATTAGCCTCAAGTTAAAAGCAAGAAAAGTTTCTTGGACCCCAAAATTAACAGACCTTTTAGCGTTTTTAGTATGTGAATTTTAAATAAGTATTGGCTATTGAAAATTCGTATTATTTATTAAACGGTATACATCTCCATTATAAAGACAATACGCACTATCTGATCACTGTTATTATACCGTGATCGTAAGTGGAATGTTCTTTGCGCGCATAGTGTCTATCGTAAATCAAAGATATTAAACGGTATGGCGGAACCTCTTTCGAGTTCACAGTATAAATCACTGAGGCGCAAGAGACCTTCCCTGCCACCAGTACCTTTGCATACGCCGTCTATATAAATCTTCACCGACAAAAAATATCATGACATCCACATATATTTCTCACGGCGATAGTATATGAACCTTGAGGAAATGCTGACGCGTAACAAAACACCTTTATTCAGTGCCTTTGTGTAAAGTGGATTTGTTCCACTTTATAATCCTTCTGTATGTCTTGGTGGTTTCCAAATGTTTGTATGTTAATCAAATTCAAGGAAATAAAATAAATATCTATTTTTCCTTACTATTACTTGTGTTTCTATCACACTAGATGATTTATTTAATAAAATCGAAAATAATTATACTTTTGTAAATATTCAGAAGGCCAGTATGGATTTTTAAATCTGTTAAAGGATGAATTATAGTGTAATGATGACGGCTGATAAATGTGGAAGACAAAAATATATTGCGCCGACCCCAAATAAAATTGGGAAATGGGGAATTATGATGATATATTTTATAACTGTGCATACTGTTATAACTGTACATATTTTTAATCTCAAGAGTCTAAGCGTCTCTTATTGTAAAATAAAGCAAAATTTTAAGTAAGTATTGTATAATAGGTATATTTTTGTTTTGTATATAGCCGACAACCGAGCAGACCAACCAAAAGATGGTAAGAGGACACCGTCTCCAATTTCCATATTGAAACTAACCTAAAGTCATGACCGAAGAACTTCTCGCTAAAAAAAAAGCTGACTTATTTTCAACCGCTTAATACCTCCGTTACATACTTATTTAGAGATGAGATATATCCTTGCGTCTTGTCGAGTATTCTTTTGCATTGTGAAGAAAGTAATTCAATCAAATTGTCCTATTGGAAATTCGCATGGCTAGATTTAATTTACTTTAATACTTTTCAATTTTTTAATAAGATAAAATCCTAATTTAAAAGTGATACTATTTGTCACTCTTATGTTTGCTTTTGACATAGAAATAGTTGAATTTTGTTTTTTCCCGTAAAAAAACTTAAATCAATATTATAAATACAATCAGCGAATCAGTGACGTAAAAAGTTAACAAAACATTTTTTTCTTAAAATTTCTTTTCAAGCAACTTTTGATTCTTATCATAACTTATTGATACTATTAAACGAAAAACCAACAAAAATAATCATAGCTTACTAATACGTACAGTTTGCTAATGCATATTAATCAAAATAATACAAAATACACGCCAGGGGCCATTTGACTACGACCGGTTATTAAAATGCCATGCTGTTATTATTCTAGAAACAACTAAAAAGGAGGAGTATATCGAAACCGTGCCACATATCATCAGTGGAACTTTACGACTGCGACTCTGCGGAGAAAAAAGACAAAAATTACAAAAAACAGACTTCAAAGAAATATTATTCGAAAAGGAACCGCTAAAATTAATATCACTGAACCATAATATGTAATAAAAAATCACCAAAAGTATGATGTGTGTAATTACATAATGTGTTGAATCATAATATTTAATCAAATTAAATGAATTCTGGTAAATATGGGACCGATTGGAAGTATTTTTTCAATTTAAAAATTTAAAGTTGTGCACAAGTATCAGATTTTTTATCTGAAAACAGATACGAGCAGATAGCTACTTGGTGCCATAGATGCGTTGCTGTCAAAATTATAAACGTGTGTAGTTCAAACTTGACATCAACATTTGAAATGGATGATAAAAATTCTCGGTATCTAGAACCTGCTGAATTAGCCTCAAGTTAAAAGCAAGAAAAGTTTCTTGGACCCCAAAATTAACAGACCTTTTAGCGTTTTTAGTATGTGAATTTTAAATAAGTATTGGCTATTGAAAATTCGTATTATTTATTAAACGGTATACATCTCCATTATAAAGACAATACGCACTATCTGATCACTGTTATTATACCGTGATCGTAAGTGGAATGTTCTTTGCGCGCATAGTGTCTATCGTAAATCAAAGATATTAAACGGTATGGCGGAACCTCTTTCGAGTTCACAGTATAAATCACTGAGGCGCAAGAGACCTTCCCTGCCACCAGTACCTTTGCATACGCCGTCTGTATAAATCTTCACCGACAAAAAATATCATGACATCCACATATATTTCTCACGGCGATAGTTTATGAACCTTGAGGAAATGCTGACGCGTAAGAAAACACCTTTATTCAGTGCCTTTGTGTAAAGTGGATTTGTTCCACTTTATAATCCTTCTGTATGTCTTGGTGGTATCCAAATGTTTGTATGTTACTCAAATTCAAGGAAATATAATAAACATCTATTTTTCCTTACTATTACTTGTGTTTCTATCACACTAGATGATTTATTTAATAAAATCGAAAATAATTATACTTTTGTAAATATTCAGAAGGTCAGTATGGATTTTTAAATCTGATAAAGGATGAATTATAGTGTAATGATGACGGCTGATAAATATGGAAGACAAAAATATATTGCGCCGACACCAAATAAAATTAGGAAATGGGCAGGATTATGATGATGATAATAAAGGAATTTATGAAACTATTTTAAATCCCAGGATAGTAATGGGTAATTAATCTATGTTATATTTTACTTATGACTATTGTATTTATTTGTATATATCTTAATTAACATATATATGTTTTATTTATGTACCTTCTTATCTACATAGTTTTTTTATTTTTTTATCTTTATATGTTTTAAATATTAGTTCGTAAACTTTTTACTGTTTGCACCTCTACCTACGCATTTCTTGAACGTCTGTGTCCTCTACCCTTAGGTTGTCTGGTAGAAATCGCTATTACAGCGATAAGACCGCCTATTGTGTCTAAATAATACTAAAATTGTAATATTTTACTTGTACTTCTAGTGTGCACAATAAAGAATATTGTATTGTATTGTATTGTATTGTATCAACACACACAACTGCCACCTTTATCTACCGAATCCTTTTTAGTTTATTATTTCATTTATCTCTCTTTTAAATTAAAATACATTTATAAGTTGTATTCATCAACCTCAGATCTTACCGTGTGACAGTCGGTTACCGCCACTAACGATGTAATTCACACATAAATTAACAGCTGCTATGTTATAGCAACTATGTCCAATAAATTTATAATTATATACGATCCTTAATTACTTGTAAAGTTCGCTTGTGCCTGTGGCCGGTAAAGTTCCGAACTGTCATACATAACGAACTTTATGAAAAGTTTTCTCGCTAATTTAACTACTTTAAACGAGCTTTTTAAAGTAGAAACTAGTTAAAACATGTTCTACTAGCTTTGATTTTACTGAAAATATCCGTGTGAAATAGGTATCTTATATTATGTATTTATGAACTAGCCAACTTAATTTACGATAGATTACGAGTATTTTAATACTGTTATACTAGTTATGCTAGTCTTTTTTTGTAATATTTTTTTAAAAGATGTGCTGAGGAGTTTCTTTAGGCTTTGAGGCTTTTCTTCTCCTTCACAATAAAGCACCATTCCGAAAAGCCAAAAAATGATTTGCATAAGTGTATCTGTGATACCTATAGCCTATATGAATAAAATTTTTTGGCTTTGACTTTGACTTTGACTTTAAAATGGCGAGTTAAGAAGATCTTTCACGTTAGTATTATTTTTATTACCTAAAGGGCAGACTTGTGTGGCAATAGTATTTCAATAATGGTGAATTATTTTTTATTGAATTTTATTACTACTACTACTAAAAATAATATAACTCTTTTAGATAAGAAAGAATTGCAATTGTATTTTTTATTAATTCCTACAAGTTTATAATCCATCCCAAAGATAAGGATGTGACAACTATATCGACGCTTGAAATGAAAAAGTGTCTAAGCGACATTAACTAAAAATTCAACTTTAAACTGCTCTCCTGTAAAGTTAGTTCAATGTCGCTTAGTCAATTTTTCCTTTCAAGCGTCAATATCATTAAAAGTTCTTTCTCTTAGAGCATCCTCAACGATTAGCCTAGACTATAAAATATAATGTAGGTGGATAGACATAATCTTACAGGACATAATAATATTACTAATCACAGTTCAACTAAATTAGACACATCAATTTTATTGTGTAGCGCGGAAATTGAGGCCAATATTTCGTGTCCTGTTGATTCTTTTTATTATGGTTAACATAAACTGAATATAATCGTCTTAAATATAATATTTATACGTACAGTTTAACATAAGCCTTTAACATAAGAATGTTAATTTTTTGTAAACATATGATATGGAGATATAATTATTTTATCTACGTGACCACTTTCTACAGTTATTATACCTACAAATCGACCGAATGTTAACAATCAGGACGGTCACCCAGGCTAATCAGCAAGTCTTAAGAGATCTTCCTTTGCTAAAATACAGTTTCAATACAACAATTCATCTTCAAATTAACGATCAACAAAGCATTTGCAATAAAAGTGTAAACTTGTAAAATTCGTAACTTTCACCAACCGCGAGCTACCACTACGTGATCGCTCTAACAATTCCAATTTTAAATTCTTCAATGACTGGTCCCATTGACTTTCGGTTTCGGTTAACAATGTTTCTTGTGAAACTGCTTTCTTCGCGAACCCAGATACACATAAAGGTTATCTTTCGTTAAATTCACTTTCTTCCCGCTTTTGAAAGACGCTTGTTACGAGTTTACTCTATAGCTTTGTTTATAAATATTGTGTTAGAAAAACCTATCAATATTTTTATCGGTGATCTTCAAATGTTCCAAATAAAACTTTCATTAATATTTGTTAGTTTACTTGCAATGATAGTTATATTTACTGTTAACATGGGAAACCTTCAAAAGGGCCTAGAGGCCGTATGAGGGATTCATAGTCATATAGCCCCACAATAGGATTCCCTGTGTCATGGGTGCCAAGAACAACACACAGAGACAAAAATACTCTCACCCAGGCTGAGAACAGTAATTCAGACTCATCATTCATTTGAATGATTGAGGCGGAAATTTTTCTGCCTCGATGGGAATCGAACCCAGGACCCTTGGCGTGACGATCCGGCATGGAAACAATTACGCCACACGGGTTCTTCCATTGTCTTCCTGGTGTTTGTGATACCTAGCAAGCTTCAATTTTCTGAGGTCGTAAAAATGTCAATTAGTGATAAAAGCTAATCACGAGAGTACGCAGTGAAAGCCTAGTATTTCACTCAGATTGTACATTACTTAACATCTGCTTCAGTGAAGCGCTAAATAACCGGCGAGGTCGGTACTTGGATGGGTGACCGCTAGTGGCAAAAATTTCTTGAACACTTCCGTGCTTCGGAGGACACGTTAGGCCATCGGTCCCGATTGTTATCGTAAGATAAAAGTCATTAAGCCATATCGGTTTTAAAGATAGACTTTGGAAGGTAGCTAGAGCTAAAAAAATATTTTGAAAAAATTTCATGATTGATACCTATAGTCTCTCATATGTCTCTCAATTTGTATGATGGACATCGTTTATAAGTTTGTTGCCGTCTCTATAATCTAAGCTTAAGGTGTCGCTTTTGACTATCAAAAGCAAGCCAAGTAACTGAGCGATCGTCAGTTATAAGTGCCAAAGCAAGGAGACGATGTAAAATTTTTACCAATAGCAGTCACCCATCCAACTACTGACCGCACCCGCTATATTTTAACTTTGTCGATAACTTAGGATCGACAAACTATCGGGCTGTGAGCGCTTCACACAAACTTAATAAATCTGTACGCATTTATAATATCAGTTAAACACTTATTTGAAATACATTGTTGATTTTACGTTTTTATGGTCAATAATAAATTCATAGACACCAGAGCGATGCCGCAGCTCAGGTCAGCCATGATAAGCAAACCGTATCATAACTAATATCTTACGAATCAGCCAAGTCATTCACTATTATGAAGTGAAGCTGTTCTGTGAGTTACTATTTTTATATAAACGTCTCGTTAGAATCGTGAGATGATGTTAGATAAGGAACTCAAATAGCTTTCAGTGGACGCCGATAAATATTTATTGTGTAAGTACAAAGGGATAAAAGGTATTGTTTCTTGATACATTCGGCTTATATAAAGAAATGTTTAGACGGTGATTGCAATGGTCCTTATATTACTATCGTTCTTGTAATCATCGTGATAATATCAATCACTTAATCATGTAATCAAATAGTACCAATGATATGTGTTTAACCTTAACCTCACTTTGTTTTGGAAAATGCTTTGTGATGGACAAGAAACCGAAAAAGAAAGGCCACTGAACGTCTCTTTAAAAATCATAATATTTGAATAGATACATGTCTAACCTCTGAGTAGGTGTATGCACACGCACGTAAGAACTATTATCAGAAAAAAATAGCATGCAAGAACAAGTATAATAAATATATTAAGTGCATATATTAAGTTTTAATTAATAATATAAATATATATAAATATATAATAAGTACATTATATATTTATATATTATTTATTATATGTTTATGTTATTATAGGTATTTATGTATGTCCGTGTATTTGTATGTATTCTTGTTATGTAGTATATCTATATCTCATGTTAACACCTGCGATCAGCTATTTCCACATCCACCCAGGGTTGACTGGTGGACAATGCCATTAGGCATTAAGTTTGCCCTTTGTTTCTTCTTTTTAAGAGGTGACATAAACATGTAAATAAATAAATATATATATGATGTATATGATATATATATATGTATGTATATATGTATGTGTATATGTATGTAAGTATATGTCTATTTTATGTATATGTATGTATATTTTATATTTGTTTATGTATTTTTGTATATATACATTCTTGTGTGCACTCAGTTTGCCACTCAAATTTCAATTTTCCTTTTGTGGGGCTACTGGAAGAGATTTCGTTTCGAAATAAGTAGCTCCCATGTGCGAATGTCTCTAAATTTAAGTTTTTCTATTTAAAATTGTATGGTGTGCATGAATCATTAAATAAATAAATAAATAATAATAAATACGAGTAATAATAAATAAATAAACGCTAACACACTCATAACCTCGCAGTAGGTTTTCACCTGTGTCGCGAGTGGCATGGATAACACATACGAGTATAACACATCACGATAATACCCATGACCTGAGTACAAATATATGTCTGTCACATAAATATCTGCCCCGGCCGGGAATTGAACCCGGAACCCTTCGCTTCGCAGTCAGGGTCGCGACTAGACTCTATAATCTAAGATGGTTATCCATCCAAATATTATATAATGCACAACCTATTATATCCTGATCCATAATGATACTTGCGACTGTTATTTTGGCAGAAACTATAAACAACGGAGTTACAGGAATCTCGTTAGCGACAAGAAACGTGTTTAAAATAGAATCCCAAAGACAGAATCCACGAAGCTAAAGAAAAATTCTTATTTAGCTAAAAGAATTTTATTCTTTTCAAGGAGCAACGGAACATTAGCGCTTATGTGTCTAAGTCCTCATGTAGAAACGACTGCCTATTTGAGTAAACTGCGCCATTGAAGAGCCATTTGTGTTAATCCCTTAGGGCTAGGCAGACCACTGAGTCATGTACGAATGAAAACGTTCAAACAACCATTCAGCAGCGTCGAGAAAACAGCGGAGAAAATCAACATCCTTTTATAAGGATTTCTTTGGAGGACATATTGTAGAGGGTTTTTTGTAGCAGACAAATAAGCAGACGCAACCATGGAAAGTGGTCACCGTTGTCAATGGATTGCAATGTGACAGCGTAACGGTAACCTTGCACAGTACTAAGGTTTTTGTGCTCGATTATATTCCGGTTTAGAGTAAGAACAAGCATTTCGTAATTTTATGGTATAAGTATTTTTTATAAAAAATATCATTGACTACAGTCCTTCCTAACACGTGTACCACACATGTGGTTGATAAATGGCAAAGTTCAAGTAACTAAGTTCGAAGGTGAAAGAGGATCATAGAAATTATTAAAGTGGATCAGTCTGATCGCCTAACACTTTGTGATCATCATAGTTTAAGGCCATCCGTAACACCAATGGAATCACTGACGCTTTACCACCCAGAAAACAAGCAGTTAATCGGTTTTCCAACTCTGCAACCACCATCAAGTAATACAATAATTATAATAGTTCAAAAATTCCAACAAAATCACAATGATCCCTTTAAATTTATCCCAATCCCTATCTGTTATATCTAATTATATTTCCTAGAATTGCAGCTCACCAAAATCATAAATATGTGTCACATTATGAATTTCTTTACCGAAACTGTTACTCGATACCCGCTAAATGCATGGCCATTGATATTAATCAAGTTGTATTCATAACACAAATACAAAAGGCTTTTAAGTTCAAGCTAAGGCTAGGTATTATTCAGTTTAGAAAGTAAATCACCATAATATAGATTTCTTTAAAGGATTATGATGCCTTTCAAAGAAAGTGAAGGCAAATCTCTTTTCTTTAGCAACACATTAGTACTGTGGACTGCTTCGAATGAAAACATTCTCATACAACACTTAACTACTTGTTAGACCGAAGAGTTAAAGCGAGAAACATATTTTTGCATAATAGCTTTTATTATTTTTGTTTTATTTCTTATTATTTTATTGAAGGCTAATAAGAATCGGCGTAATTAAGCAACTGCAGGCGCGGTTGTTAGTCGGATGGGTGACCGCTAGTGGCAATTTTTTTTGAGTGGTTCCGTGTTTCGCAGGGTACGTAAAACCATCGGCCCCGGTTGTTATCGTAAGATACCAATCGTCAGCTATGTCAAAGGCCTTCGGATGGCATGAAAACTTCCGAAACTTGGGTTGGCCACTAACCCAACAGTTCCACCACCACTCCGCACCTCCACCAATCCGCACTGGAGCAGCGTGTTCAGTGGCGTGCGTTTCATAAAGACAGAAAGACACTGCCTACCCTAGTTCTGATAATAGATCTATTATTTTATCAATAAACAAAACAACATAAAAATCTTAAATCATAAATCAGCTCCACCTATCGAGTGCCGGTGTTATCATTAAGATCGATACATTTAAAGGGTCGTTCAAGTAATTTCGCATCATCGATTCGCGCTGCACTAGCGCTGCCTCGCCTTTGCCACGGCAAAGACACAAACTATTCGTCTCTGAATGTTTTGTATGTGTGCTCCGTGGTAAGTCGTGGTCATGCGAATTTTTATGTGTGTGCGTTCCTATAGCTACGTGGGCTTTGCTGACACACAATGACAAAAATCACGCACACAACTGCATGAAAAGCCAGTGTCTTTTTCTAGTTATTCTTTAAAGCTAACATGAAAAATTACGATCCGTACCGAACATTTCCGACGAAAGTTTGCTTTGCAATGCAAATATTTTAAGAAGTCACATTGTTTCATTGAATTTTATATATTTAGATGGCCATCATTTTTTTTTCGTATTAAATTTCCCTTTTTACTACGTAATTTCAATAGTCAAATAAGTCAATAGTTGTAGTACCCATATTGTTTGATGTGTTTTGTGTTTGTGACTTACGCTATCAGATATTTAGGATTTTAACATTGTTATTAGAGTGAAAAATTGATAATATTGTCTGTGAAAGTTGTTCAGATGGTGTGTGTATTGAGAAAATAAAATATGATGCGTTTTCAAAACTATCTTTCAGTGAAAAAAAAACAAGTTATCGAGATAGGTCGTCCAACACCAGATTTGCAATTAATACAAAATATAGGTAAAGTTAATCGTGAATTCAATACAAAACAAATCATATCAATCATTCAATCGTTCCATTCATGTCATTGGCTGACAGGTTGCATACACAGTAATCGGTTATTTTGTTTCGTTTGTCTACTATTTTCAAATAATAAAACGGTCTGGAACGACATCGGTTACGCTGATATTCATAATTTTCCTACCGCCGCGAGAAAACATAAACAATCTGAAAAACACTTAGAATCTTCCCCTAAATATCACACCTTTGGAAAAAATCGTATAGAGACGCGTTTAACCAAAACCAACGTGTAGTATTTTTGGTGAGTAAAATTTTCTGCCTACCCTGTCTTAAAACTGTGTGCACGCCACTGAGCGTGTTGGTATGCTCTAGGCCTCCTCAAGAGGAGAGACTCGTGCTCAGTTGCAGACTGTTAGTGGGTAGAAGCCAAGTCAAAACCTACAAGTTGTGGTTATGATAGTGAAGCAGTTGTTGAGTTAGATTGTAAGTTGATGTTAAAATCTGCTTGACAAGATTTAAATTTGTATCACATTTTACTAGAATGAACATAATAACGTATAATGCTTCTTTTTTTGTCAGCAACGCATTGACGATGCCTTACGAATCCAACGATGACTTATCAACATGTTGACTATTTACGTAAAAAGGTGAAAATTATAGGAGTTTTCGGAACTTCTTTTTATGGCAATTAAATATTAATAATTATGTAGTAAAAAGCATTTTCATGGTGAGCCACTTTCTGGTAAGTGATCGTCGTCATCCATGGATATCGCATGAGGTGTGGATAATTGACCATAAGTAACGCGTTAATAGTGCGCAATGTTTTATTACTACGGCACAATCGGGCTAACTAGTAAAATACAAATAAATCTTTAATTTTTTATGTTAAATAGCCTTACATACCTTACAAAGCCTTACATTACCTTACACCTATTACGAGTAGGTGAGACTGGTTTAAGTTCAAATTAGGTAGTCGTTTTTACAAATAACCCAGGAATACTTTAACACTTTTTTTTTTTACTTAAAATAAGTTAATGCTTGACCACAATCCCACCTGATGGTAAGTGGAGATGTGGTCCAGGGTGGTGAGCGCACTACCTTAATAGAAGCCTATTCACTCTTTTTTTGAAGTCATCCACGTCATAGGTGGGCGGGAACGCAGACGCAGGCAAGCTGTTCCAATCCTTAGCGGTGCGCATAATGAATGACGATGCAAACCGCGACGTCCGTACCGGCGGGATATCAACGACGTAAGGGTGGATACCCGCCGTGCGTCGTGTCGTTCGATGGTGGAACGGGGAAGGGGGAATCAATTCAAATAATTCCTGCGCACACTCACCAAAATGTGCCCTATAGAAAACCGAGAGGCTGGCTACTCTGCGCCTGTGCTTGAGACTTTGCAAACTGGTCTCAACCAGATCTGGGTCACCAATGAGCCTCTTCGCACGCCTCTCCATCGAATCCAAAGCAGAAAGGTGACATTTGGCTGCACCTGCCCAAATGTGAGAACAGTACTCCACACATGGCCGAACCTGAGCTTTGTACAAGGTTAAGAGTTGCCTCGGTGTGAAGTACCGCCGCACCTTCGCAAGGACGCCAAGTTTCCTTGCACCTGCTTTAGCTTTGGATTCGATGGACTGCCCAAAGTTGAGCTTAGAGGATATCTCAACTCCTAACAACTGAAGGCAGTCGGTATATTCCAAGGACACATTCTGGAAAGTAGGAGCCAAGGTGAACGCGCTCCTTTTGGCGGTGAAGAGACACGTCTGTGTTTTAGTGGCGTTGAATCTCACAAGATTGGCTTCGCCCCACTCGGACACAGCCCGCAGTGTGAGATTCACACGTTCCACCATGGCCTCTCTTTCCGACTGAATTTCGTGCCTACTGGCCCTGGAACTCGGTAGATATCTCTCTACCACTGTGCTATCATCTGCGTACCCATATATACCGGACATGAGCAGGTCATTAATGTGTAGCAAGAATAGAGTGGCGGAGAGAACGGACCCCTGAGGAACTCCGGCATTTGTAGTCATCGTTTCTGATGATCTACCATCGATAACAACCCGGAAAGACCGGTCGCTCAGGAAGTCCTCTACCCAGTTTATAAGGCCAGGGGATATGCCGTAAGCTGGAAGCTTGCTCAAAAGGCTAGCGTGCCAAACCTTATCGAAGGCCTTCGAGACGTCAAGGGAGACAGCAAGGGCCTCCCTATTATTCTCAAGGGCCTCGCCCCATATGTGCGTGGCATACGCTAGAAGATCCCCTGTTGACCGGTCTCGGCGAAACCCGTACTGCCGGTCACTAAGGAGATCATTTCGCTCTAGGTATGCCATGAGGCGCCTATTCAATGTACGTTCCATAATCTTGCAGAGTATGGAGGTAATTGAGATAGGCCGATAGTTAGAGGGGTCAGCACGGCTGCCTTTCTTAGGCACGGGCTGCACTTTCCCGATGCTTACATATTTTTAATGGAAATAGCCGGCACATGAATTGACGATCCACTTGATGGTAAGTGGCTAACGTCGCCCATGAACATCAAAGTAACACCAAAGGCATCAATGATGCCTTGCCAGCCAAGAAAGAGAGAAGAAAAAGAAAGAAAGAACGGGCTCTCAAGTCCCCAGCCAGAACACGATGAGTTGTTTGGCGGCTGACTCATGCTTAAGGGTGGTAGCTATCCAGGCGAATCGTATGGAAAAATAATAATTGTAATAATGGTACTAATTAAGAATTAAAATAAATATTACCACCATAATCCCTCCGTTTACCACCTCCTACCACCAGCGGGCCAGATTTAGTCGCCTCTTATGACACTAATCCAGCGTGGGATAAGGGTCAGTATTCTAAGCCGCCCCAATAAGGTACAAAGTAGTTTAATAAACACTCGCTTTACTCCATCGATACAACACGGTCTTTATGCACGTTTCGAAACATACAGGCGTTTTCATAAAGCTTCTTTAGCGAACATAAGCACTCTAAGAAAGTCCTCGAGAGAGGAGTGAAATACTCTTTAAGAAAATACACCGAGAAAAGGTGGCCTACTTAATGCAAAATTCTGGTATGAATAAACAAAAATACGATTTAGGAAAGAGGTTGGTTAGCAAGTAAATTTTAGTACCTACCTACTATTGTTGTAAATAGTGACGAATCAGTAGCCGCGTCTGCGGAAAATTTACCGAAAACAAATTGCGATTTGACGAATTTTTATTCGATGAATTGTGTTTTCGACGAATTTTAAATCGACTAATTGTGTTCGATGAAGTATAATTCGATTGTTTTTGACGAATTTTCCGCAAATCCAGTAGCCGGGTTGTTAAGTAAGTACCATGCCAAGTGAGGGCTCCTAAGTTTGATTCCCGGATCAGAGATATTTGTGCCAAATAAATGTTGATTCTTGAATCCTGGGTGTTAGTGATAATTTATTTATTTGTGTTGTCTTTTCGACCCGCACCTTTTCAATCGCATATTGCATCTTAATTAAATTTAATTTCGAAATACTATTTCTATGCTTCTTTCATTCGATGTGATTTTATTAAATCTGATTTTATTCGATATCATATAAATCGAATCTCTCGAACAAATTCACAGACTTACTCCATTTTAGTACAAAGACATCCAGTGTTACAAAGTAGGTTGTCTTCTCGAATCCCGCACAAAGCGTTATTTATAACCAAGCTGTTCGATCACGTTCGTAAATTGAAAAGTATGTAAACGAGCTCAATGTTCGATGTGTCAATATTAAAGGCCTTGTGAAACATGACGCTGTCATTTTTAACGCGCGATAAATGGTGAGTGATGCTGATTTACATTAAAGAGAGTCAGCTTAGATTGCCAGAGTTTTTGTCGGGCCTGTTAATTTTAAGCAGTTTTCTTTTCGCAACCTTGCGATTAGTTGAAAGGCTATTAGGGTTTCTTAAGTAATTAAAGAAGCGTTTCATCTCATTCTTTAGAATAAAAAAGGTAGGTAGACATCTGTATCTTAGAAGTTTTAACTGCGTCGAACTGTTATTTAAAAACAAATAAATAAATAAACGTTCAGACTTGTACTCTTGCACTAGGATTCTCTGCATGGAAGGGAGCTATAGCATAAAATATTGGTTGGAATTATTAACGTATTATTGGAACAAAGTTCCTTATCGCGCGTTGTGAAAGGGGACTAGACGGAAAAAAATTCTTACGACACTTTCTGTTTCTTACGAAAAGTTGTCACGACACTTTTTGCTATTTTATGTTAGGGCTCTTTGGCCCTAACATAAGTAAAATAGGAAATATCGAAAGGAACTTCGTTCCATCCGGGTGTCCCTTGACACCTCTCAAGTTTTTATTTATTCTAAAGTCTATTACATTAAATTACGATTAAATTAAAAAGATCGACTTCTAAACTATTAATTAACTGCCATCGAATGTATTTTTAGGTGAAAAGAGATAGTTTATTGCTCCATTTAACAAGAAAATATCCTCGCTTATCGTTTGCCCATTTAACGTATGAAGGACAGTAAATCAGTTAGAAATCTTCGCGCTTCATTGCCTTCCTTAAAAACCTTGGGGGTGAAATCAGGTAAGGATAAAGGTGAGTTTTATCTGTGTGCGTGTTCACCGCG
The DNA here is from genome assembly GCA_963932265.1 of Thymelicus lineola. NCBI lineage: Eukaryota > Metazoa > Arthropoda > Insecta > Lepidoptera > Hesperiidae > Thymelicus > Thymelicus lineola. Next base: position 4,880,696 of record OZ010693.1, on the reverse strand, counting down.
GTAATATGCTGATTTCTATATGAAGTGAGCTTATTCATATGACATTATATGTAAGATGATACATTGATATCAAAATTTTAAAAATAAGTTGAATCCAAAAAAATTTTTTTTTTAAACGCTTTTATTTCAATTTTTTTTTGATTTTCGTGTATTGTCATCGGAAATACACATGTCTGCCAAATTTCATCAATTTTCATTAAAGGGAAGTCATTCAAATTAACGTTACAAGATTTGATCCTCCGAAGTGAAGCTAAATATAAACCTTATTGCCGTGTAAATAGAGTAGCATTTTGATCGATTTGATGCGTTGATCCACCGAAGTGAAGCTAAATAAAAGCGTTTAATAACCCCATAAGTGCTAAGTAACAACGTACGATTCTACTCCTATAAACATGCTACTCCTATAATACTCCTATAAACCTCCAACAGCACAGAAAATGAGAGAAAAGGAGAGAGAGTAGAGAAGTGAGTGACTTAAAAAGTGCCAGACGTCGTCGCCAAGATAATGATGATGATAATAATGATCCACTGGGACCGCAACATTGTCCTGCAAACGTAAAAGATTTTAAGAATATGTCATTGAAAATGAAAATGAAAATGAAAAATGTTTATATTAATTCATAAATTCATCATCATCATCAATTCATCATCCTGTCCATTTCCCAATTTTATTTGGGGTCGGCGCAATATGTTTTCCTCTTCCACACTTCTCTATCAGCCGTCATCTTTACACTAACTCTCTTATCTTTCATATCCTCAATAACACAATCCATCCATCTTTAGAATGTGATGATTAATTCATAAATTACATTCTAATAATATGGCCAGGAAAGGGCCCCTGTACTAGGTGTATCTAGACCTGTGTTACTGGGCACCCCACTCATCCACCAAGATGAAATACAATGAATCACTTAAACATTTTAACAAAGCAAAATAAAGGTGGCTAGTATGTATAAGTGTGTTGTGTAAAAGTGTGGAAGTGTGTGTGTGTGTGTGTGTGTCATTAGTTTTATAGCAACTAATTAAATTGTTTTAAGTATAATATTTTAATTGTACCGTGTAATAAATTTATAAACAGAGTAAATGAATTTCACTAATGAGCTATTTTGATTTATTTTTCCCTTTATTATTTTGTTTTCATGTAAACATTTCACATACATGTTTGAAATAATATTACTGGTACGATATGTTATGAATTTGAGTTAGTAAAATTGATCATAGTAATTCACAAAATTCATTATGCACATTTATGATTACACGAACGTAGAAGTGTGTGTATACAAAATGATATTGAAGTTATAATAAACCTCAAATATTTCATTTCTGGGTAGTATTGAAATAAGATCTAAGTTGGACTTTAAACTGTCGCATATAATAGAAAAATGTGTTACAATGGTCGCTCATGTGAATGCAATCACCGTTACCTAGATTAATGTGCATGCCAACGCATGTGAAGAAAGATCTTTGTGGGAACCGCTTTTGGAAATTGAGTGAAAGTGACACATTGCCGAAAGGTTTGAACAACTATGTTTTGTTCATTGGCGCATGAAACTTATTACGTTAAGGGTGAGGCCAAACGAGCTTATATCTTTAGGTTTTGAGTCGCGAAATATGATTCGCAAAATTTACGCTGCATGAGTATAAAAAATCACTTCACGCTGGTAAAAGGCAAAAAAACATAAGCGGGTTTATGACCCACATGACGGTTATTTTCAGATCAGTATTAATTTAATTATGTTGTCTTTTTCACTGTTGCAACAACGTTTTAAAGATCTTATTTTTCGTCTCCTGAAATCCTACAGACATTATAATAATGTAAAAGTTTGTATTGATGTTTGTTACTCTTTCACGCAAAAATTACTGAACAGATTTTTATGAAGCGTATTGGTAGATCTGGAATATGAACCATACATATTATTCCGCAAAAATGTGTTCAAACCGCGGGTAAAGACTTTCTCCTCAATACATCTTTATCCAGACTAATTTGAAATAGATAAGTAGAGCTGGCCAAACAAGATCAACTTTACTTGTCAAGTTTGCAGTGGACTTGATGTGGTATCAAGTTTGCATGAGCGGTCTTCGATACATAGTTAGCCATATACCATTAAGTTTACTGGATGCCGCATGAAATCCACTGCAAACTTGACAAGTAAACTTGATCGTGTATGGTTAGCTTTAAAGAGTAAGAAATAGCTAGTTGTAAAACATCTGCAACAGCCGTATGTATCCGAGCCATGGCGTCACGCCGTAGTCCTTTTGTCTCTGACACTCCCTTACTATTTGATTTATAGATTTGTTCGTTGACTGCTTGTCTTTCGAGTCTTATTAATGAATTTATTTAAACTCTAATGAACAACTTACGTTCAGGACAAGTGAAGCCAATTTATCTGGATCTCGGGTGGAACGATATTTTAAGATCGCAATTAATTTTAGATTCGTTGCGTATTGTGTATTTCTATGTTTTTAAAGGTGATTGTTGCAAAGTATTAATATATAATAATATGATAATACATATTTAAATGCCAATTAATCCGTGTAGACTGTAGAATAATAAACTTAAGTCTAGATTTCTCACTATTATATTGTAATAGGGATGTTGACTAATTTTAGGATTGAACTTTATTTTATAGATAGAACCTCAATATTCACGAAAAAAATATTATAAAAATAATAATCTTCAATTTAAAAACAAAAATTGATAAATAAAAATCACTATCAAATTTCCCACCAAAAACGTCACGTGACGTCACTAAACGACATTCAATACTATCTGTCTACTAAGTTTGTTGAATTTCCATATAAAATTATTCCAATGACGTCATATTCTCAAAATGGCGTTTGAGGTCACGTGACAGTGAGTACAATTTTTAACATTTTAAATTAATGATATTTAATTTATTGTGATTGATTTCAATAAAAGAATCATATTTTAGGCCTTTAAATGTTACCACGAATATTTTAGACATAAATTTATATTAATTTATAATTAGTGTCAACATCCCTATTATATGCAATTGCAGTTGTTTACATTCACTAACTTTGATAACCTTGGTTACCTTGCTACCATTCAATATCAATAGCGAAAAAAATATACATTTATATTAGACTTTACATTGTATTTTTTATTAAATAATTCAATAATAGAATCAAATGATATCCACATTTTCAGTAATGCATTGTTCTTATTCCTTCCAGATAAACCACCAGAAAAAACAATAACATTCCTAGAAAGCAAACGAAATTTCCAATTACATTCTGAAATGCACATCTCAATTTTAAATCGGTGAGTCCAGATGTTCATGAGCAAATAACTCCGCCGACTAAAACGAGTTGCAAATCTCCTGGCGATGGTTTCGCGCCCGGAATTGAATGGTTTGCGTTCTCCGTTCCTACGTTCCTAACGTAATACGGTTTTACAAAAATGTTCTCAAATAACATTTTACAGTGAATTTGATGAAATCTTCAAAACCTAGTAATTTCTCATAAGAAACAAAATGATTATTAATAACTATAACGACATGAATATGCATGAAATTCATAATCATTGCTGGGGATAGCGAAATTAGAAATGTGCTACTTCCTTTCAGATCTCAAGAAAGAGAGAAGGAAAAAGAAAGAAAGAATTGGCTCTCAAACCCCCAGTAGGAACACGAAGAGTCGTTTGGCAGCTGACTCGGGCAATAGTGTGGGAGTTAGTCAGATAACCTTCACGGAAAGATGATAATAATACCAGTAATAATTAATGACTTCATAATAAAAATATTATCCTTACGTGTCTTACCACCAAGTGGGCTGCCTTCTGTCGCTTTTTACGACACCCTATAACCACGCGTAAGTACTGTAGGGATTGAACTGGGCGGTACAGTAGTTTGTTAAAACATACAGACAACTATCTTTCGTTTGATTTTATTCTGAGAAATAATAGTTTCCTAATTCATCATTATTACCACATGAAGTACAGAACTTTATGTGGAAAAGGAGTTCTTTCAGCCGCTTTTTGTTGAAGGTTTCAGGAGCTTAATTAACATTCTCCTCAGTGAACAGACGAAGCTTAATTAGTTCCAGTATGAGGGACTGTGACCATAAATTTTGACCTAAACCGTTTATAATAGCTCTTTCAAATGAAATATTTACTGATAATTTTATTAATTAAGTCGTGTAATTAGGATATTATTTGGTAATGGTAAACATGTCGCGTTATAGGATTGAGACAAGACGATATATTTTTCTTTTATTCGGATTTTTTTAAAGATGACGAAAGTCTTTTCAGTCACTAAGCAGGTTTGATTTTATGTATCCTAGTATAATTTGTAATCATATCAAGGTTATCCAAGGAAGAAGATTCAATCAACAATATTATATCCATATCGGTGCTCGTCACAAAAATCTCGTCAAAAATATTTTGATATTTTTATTGTATGGTAATACGACTAGATAATGGGAATGGCTTTGAGATGATATATTGTAACCAACCCCAAATTAAATTACGTCTAATCCTACATCAACACTGACACCATGACGATTTCTATCAAAACGTATATTGACGCTTTATAGTAGGGTGGGTCGAAAAATTTTTTTTTCTCGAATCCATTTGTAATAGTGAAAATATGTTGTCTTATAAGGTCAATTAAATACCTGTAAAATATTATTCATTTATTTTTAGTGTAATAGCCCGCGCATCGATCCCCAATTTGAATAAAAAACAACGACGTCTTAAACAACTTAAAATAATATTTTATAAACGCATAATGTAATAATATTTTGTGAACGCATTTTATTGTGTTGCTATTAAGTGACAGAGAGTTATTAAGTCCGTTAATGTTTACGAAAGTTTTGTTTTTATAACTTTGAGAGGGTAGTCGAAAGTGGTCGCGGGCGTATGACGTGTAATTTCGTTAGTTTGCTTTTAGTGCGACAAAAATATTATAAGAGTACGGTTGTTTACGCGTTTAACATTCATTACACTATTTGCTCTTACTTAACTAATAACATATTATGGAAACTAGACGAAAAAGTTATCAGTGCCCTATATTCGGGAGTGTAGAAGATATTGAGGACAATCTATTGCCGACCTATGAAGACGTCATGAAATGTTATGAGTGGAATAGATTACAACTTAAAATTAGAAGAAACACTATCAAAGAACCATCCTTTTTAGATATTGCTGAGCTTGTATCTCAAACAGTAGAAGAAGTGTGGAGAAAATCGTCCTTGCCTACAGTATCACACACAAGAGTAATTCAGCAATTAAAGGCTTACCATCTGAAGTGCAAAAACCTCATCAAATCTCTGAAAAGATTATCAGCTGATCAAAATAATGATTTTTTACAGCATAGCAGAGTTCTATTCGACATTTGTTTCTGTAAATGTAAACAAATTCAACTGTGTTGTTGTCCAAGAGAAAATAAGGTACCAAAAGAAGAGCAGGAGTTTTCGCTTGACCAAAGGCAGGGAAGGAAGATGCGAATTGGCAGCATAGACCGCATTCTTATAACAAAATTACAAAAAAAGGTAACACGAGCTTCTAAGATAAAAAAGTCCAGTTTGAACATTAACAAAAATGAAGAGAAGTGTAATACTGAACAGCAGGAGTTAATGTTATCTTCAAGTGAGTCTGAACGCAGTACTTCTCCGCCTGATAAACTAAAGCCTTCCACGTCACAATAAAAAAAAAAACAATATTACTGAAAAGTTTACCTACGTTGTCAAGAACCTGCGATCGTTATGGTAATTTTGATGCCCATAGTTATATTGACCTCATAGATTGGCAACAAAACTTTTTCGATCCGCCAGTTCTTCGACACATCACTAATCAAGAAATAAACGATGTTATTGAGTCTGAGGGCGCCGATAAATTAATTTTTAAAGCTACCATGTCATACGCAGGCAGTCGAACGTTCTGTGAAAGTAGTGACAGAAGCATCTATGTCTTTATGCGATAAAAAAATCAAGAGAAGGTTTAATACTAGCGAAACTTGCATCCAGAAAACTAATACCGCAATTTGAGAGTAAACGAGATTTTGTGGTCAAAACATTATAATTTAATTATTTTTTTACAGTTAATTAACGTTTTCCATTGCTAATTTTTTTAACTTTTTTGATTGTTCATGCATTTTATGTAATATTTCTTTATTTTCTATAAATTTGTAATTGTTCTTTATTAAAATATATATTTTTAACCAAACGTTGTTTTTCCAAAAATTCCCGAAATTTTGAGTCCCATGCGCGGGCTAAAGATATGACTTAATTTAACTTTTTATAGCTAATTATTATTTGGTTAGTCTTAAGACAACATAATATCACTATTAGAAAATGATCAAATAGCTTTTATTTTTTCCCATACATCGGTGACCCACCCTACTTTATAGGTCTTGATTCAATAGTAATTGAGCGAGTTAACCATATCTACGCGGTTGGTTCGCTGGGTGAATACTTGAATAGGGAAACGCTTGAGAAAATTTCCCCTTCCGTGGGTTTGTAAGCAATCATCTCGGTTGTTATTGTAAGGCGACCTATTTGAATAAAATTGTACTTTATTTCACTTTACCGCCGAATTTAGAATTTAGTCACGACACCCATCCATTTATTATTAACATGATATAAATAATATTATAAAGAGTGGCATAGGAGTTACTATTCTTAGTCGTCCCATAACGACTAATACTTTACAATCGATTTATTATGTAAATAAAAAAAGGAGCTGACGATGCACTTGATGGTAATTGGCCACTCCTTCCATATACACCAGCGTCTTATCTTCCAAAGCACGAAAACGCTCAACGTTACTAACTTTCTAGTGTAGTAAAATACAATAGTTTAGAATTTATGTCCTGTAATAATGTATGTAAGAGTTGGTAACAGTAGTGAAGCCATGTATAGTCTGAACATGGTATTGAAATGACTGAAGGCTTGCTACATTGAGCAAGTTGCTTCATAAGTACGGACTCAACTTGAGTATCTCGATGGTCGCTACGTGAAACATACCTACCACATACCTAATCATCAAATTCGGCTACTAGCACTAAAGCTAGTCATACATGATCAAGTGTACTTGTCAAGTTTACAGTTTGACTTGATGTGGCATCTAGTTTGCATGAGATAGCTATATGGCCAGATAGCCATACCATGGCCATACACCGTCAAGTTTACTGGATGCCGCGTCAAGTCCGCTGCAAACTTGACAAGTATACTTGATCGTGTATGGCCAGCATAATATTGTACATACACGCAAAATGACACACGAATAGACTGTCGACAAAAAAATATCACCGAAGCGTCAGCACAGGAGTGAGGTAACTCTTCTCATTGGCGATGGCCAATAAGTGTACTGTACTGTAATAACTGAACTAACGAGCCGCCTTATTAATGGATCGTGTCACCAATGGACATCAGGTAACACCAAAAGCATTACTGATACGTTGGAGCCTGGTAAATTGCACCATCGACCTGGCGTGATATCTGTTTACCACACAAGTGCGTTATAGTATTATTTTCACCATTAAATATTATTGTTATTAAGTAAACATTTAGCTATGAAAAGCAAACGAAAAGTATGCCCTCAGTGGAATAAATTTCAACACAAACTCATATCAGTTCACCATTTCAACTAATATTTATGAAACAGCCAAGTAAATTATTATAGATTCTATCAGCTATAGTCCAGTCACTTAATAAATTATACTCAGTCACAATATTTACTTGAAAGTGTTAGGTGGTTCAAATATGATTTAATATTCAATTCTGCCTCCTTCCTTTCATTATATGCAAAGCGTTCGGCCACGCATTTATTATTTCTAACTTCAGGTTTGACACAATGATCCTTGAGCGCATGTTTCCAAGGAGGGCGAACTTATTTGATTTAAATAAATTTATTTATTTACTTTAAATATTCACATATTTTAGAAGATATTGGTTTTTGGAACGCCAGATTATTACGTCTGGCTCTAGAAAAAACGACAGGTTCAACCCAGTTGTTTAAATGGGCACAGATCAGAAAACATGCATAAAATTAATAATAGTATAGTAATTATCCATTATGTTACCAATCGTGTATTTGCAAATATACAATTACTAAGCTTCGTGAACAAATACCATACCACACATTACAAGGAACAACAAATATTGCCATAACCTGTTGCTGGGCAACATTATATCATAGCCCAAAAATACTTATTTAATAAAGTAGATCATGGAAACATACATTTATTTACGCAACAAGCGCGATAACTCAACTCGCACATAAATTCTTATATGAGACGTAAATAGTAGCAATTCAAGCAATAAGGAGAAACATCAAAGGGTTCTTTCGGAGAAGTTCCCATTGAACGGTGAACGAAGTCAAGATCTGTTCTGGGGTTCCGCTGGGAAACTTGATTTCATCGACATGTTTAATGTTTGGACACAAGAGTGACTAAGATTTTTTTTGAAAAATAATAAATAAAATATATAGGTATACGCTACACCACCAGACTAGGATAACTGTGTCACGGGTGGCATGGACTACACAAATAACACATTACAAACACCTATGACCTGAGACCAAATATTTATATGTCACATATTTATGTGCAGATATTTATCTGCACCGGCTAGGATTTGAACCCGGGACTCCATGCTTCGCATGCAGGGTCACCAAGTAGGCTACGAGGTCGTCCGTCAGAATAACAATTGATACAAGCTGTTTTTCTTGTCTTATAACAAATGCCTGATGTTATTTAAGAAATAATTGGATTGCTTTCTTAGACAACAAACAGTCAAAATCTACAATTCTAAAGTGAAAGTGTGTTCAAAGACTTAAAATTTTCAAACTTGTGTCTTTTCTTAACTTTTACCATAAAACTAAGTTCAAAAAATACAAACTGGCTTAGTTTCAATCCATTAGCGTTCGATTAGGAACATTTGAGAATTTAATAATGTACTATGGAATTGTTTATATTAAAATATTTTTATTGTTTAAGAAAACGTAAGCCGTTAATTAAGCCTTATTAAAATTATAAAAATATTTAAATAACATTAAACTGTGCTAAGTTGGTTACATAAATAAAATATGAAAAGCAAAACAAAAACGCGCAAAAACGTTACAATTCTTTTACGAAACTCAACGTCACAATTTGCGTGGCCGGCTCATTTTCCTGTCCCGAGGATATTTTTCCGTTTTTCCAAGCATTCCTTTCTCCTCGCCTCACGATTAATTAAAAATTCAATAGAGCACTAATAGTCACATTGTGATAAGTTGAATAGCGTTTAATGAATTGCCGTTCTGCAGTAGGTCGAGGAAGAGAAGTAATTGCGAGTCAGGATCGGTGGCCGCGGGAACTCGACAATTTCAGCTTTATTGTTTCGGTAATTGCTCCTGGGAAATCTGTGGTTCCGTCAATTTCTCTAACTTACGTTAGATTTCTTCGGATGGTTCGCTGAAACACTCAGCAGTATTGGTTGTTGCAGCTGCGCTATACGTAGGTTCAAAGTACTAAGTAGTTTTAACAGACAAGGTAAATGTATTTTTACATAACATGTTTTAAATGGAAGAAAAGTAAGTATTGAATAATGATAAGCAGGATTTTTTTTCATCGGTATGACCTGGTCCTTATGAAGTAGAGGAACTGAAGACTCATCCCAAAGTATATCTGCGTTAATCACTTCAGAATAGTTTTTTTTTCTATATTTTTTAATGTTTTTTGACTTTGGAGGTTTTTTTAATCTTCTATTTTATACGTATATAAAAAAGTCCTATCTTGAATAAGCGAATTTTAGGATTTTTCTTTTTATAGAGTCATCGTAGTCCCAGTTATTTATTAAATTATCTGGCATCAGTCAATGTTAAGATCGCTTATAACCTGAAATATGACTTTCTATTTATTTAACTAACTGTTTACAATATGCATAAAAACCTTCGCGTAACGAAGTACACAGACTGAAAGATTAATCACGATCTTTGACCCTCTTTTCCATATTAAAAAATTACAATTTGGCTTCGAAGCAGCCTAATACGTTAAATCTCGTTACGTTGACAAATGTTTTCATACGCTTACCTTCGGATTACTGTTACACCATTTAACCGAGCGGGCACACTATCAGAAACTTCAACATTAAGACGAAAAGTCGATAAATCGTGTCCATTTAATATCTCAGCGAGATCGTTCATTATAGACGCATTACCTTAATATATTTCCTTTGATGAGACATCTTTCGAGATTTTAGTCTGCTAGATTAGGGATACCCACCCACGTACTTTATCAATAATCCATTATGTACACGGCAAACAATAAGTGTTATCAGCAGGTACCGTATCGAATGATGAATGACTGGACGGTACATTAGAAAATGTCAATAAATAAAAACTGAATATCTGGTCGATCGCTCTCGTGGTAACTTGAGATGAAACGATGTTGTCTGTACGAGTACAGTCCGATACAAAAGTGTAGTTGTAACGCTGAGTGCTTGCTTTGTCACCACTCGTTCTTTTGTAGACCGTAGGTTGAGAGCGCTTTGTAACACTTTTAGAATTCGTTTGCTGGTATTTTTCAGTGGTAATAGATGCTCAGCTTGAATAAATTTGATTCGCTGGCTACATTTACACGTGAATAATAAAAAGAAAAGCTCTAAAAAAACTTTAAAATACCAAAAATATATAGTACCAAAGTAGATTGTAGATTGAAGTGTTTCATTATGAGGCACTTGATGGTAAATGATCACCGTTTATTACATCCTAGTTGCTGACATATTGGATTGGGGTTATTTTTTTAGTTCGCCCCAATGTAAACAAAAGTTGTCTTGTTTACCTACGACTGCAGATAAAATTACAAAATGGACAGTACCTTTACACAAATTCCCGGGAATTAAGTGAGCTAATAGGTAATCGATGAGTCCTATGTATAAGGGCTAAAATGCAATATCACAACTTTACATGAGAGGCTCCGAAAGTTTAAATTTGGTATTATTTTAAGTTGGTAAAACCGAAGTTTATGATACTTTGCTTGTTTGCTAAGACAACTATCCTTCTTCTTTACCAATTTAGGGTTGTTTTATTTGAGTCAATCTTTGTTTTCTTTTCACTGCACATTGGCTATTATACGTTAATTTTTATTACATTTCGATAAATGTAAAGTGAGAAAGATTTCTCTAACAACATCTTAAAAAGGCCAATGTGTTACACTTTCGGCCTCAACCAAACTTAGCATGATAATTGGATGCCATCTTTTACTTATTTATCTAATGAAGGTAATAACATACCAATAAGTTTTTGCAGTTATTGCAGTGCGACCGTTAATCAGTTTGACGTATAAGTGTCAAACCGGAAGTTTGGCCCAAATTGGGCCAAAACAATAAACAAACGCACAGTAAAAACGGGTACATGTAAGTCTCAAATGACTATTTACGACCATGTACGTTTAAATTCACGCTACATAGGTCGTTATACTGTCATAAAAAATTGTGTTTCTATGCATAAATTACTGTTTTTAAATAGATCACCTGATTAATAACATGGATAAGCTGTGTTTACCATAAAAAACTCAAAATGTCTGAATTGATATTTGGCCTATATACATACATACATAAGAGCCATTGTAATATTGCACACTGTAATAGTGGTCGGTAAGGGGTCCACTATTATCAGACTCCGAGTGGTCTAGTGGAGGAGAAATGAAACTACTAGTCTTGAAGTTGTTACTATGTGCGTATAGTATCGAAATAGTATCGAAGATGGTCTTTTGGGGTTGTATATCGTGCTGCTACATCACCAACAATTTGTTTAGACGATTGGAATATTACGTTATGTTACGAAATAAACCAATTTAGAACTAAAATAGGTCATAGTGAATATCGGCTTCATATATTTAATTTATGTTAAAAATTGAGATGTAAAATAATGCAACTGGTATCAAAAAATATTCAGTTTCTTTACAAATTTTCTCATTTTATGCAATATATCATTTTAAGTCAGATTTATTGGCGTAATCAGGGACATTTCAATAAAAAGAGAATTTTGCTCAGAATCTTATGCGGATAAAATACGGATGCTCGCTGTGCAATAAAAATGAAGGTATTACTGATTAATGTGGACACATACTTTAAAATGTATGTTTCTACAAAATCTGGAAACAAAATATCTTTAATGAACGTTTGTTCGTAACAGACACAGTAATAAAAACTTCAGCATTCTACGAGCCATTATAATTATCATTTGAGTAACAAAAACTATTATTAAAAAAGTAACGTATGTTTGTGGCCACAAAGTTTTAAAAACATCTTTATGTCGTATTCTTTCACTGTCTTAAACCAACCATTAAAAAACTTAATGCAAACTGATATTACTTATTAAGTACTGATTTAGGAATCAAAAAATGGTCAACGTCCTTTCTGTCCAATATACTTGTGACAGAGACTGTATCACCGATGCAGACTATTAACGTTGCGATAAACAACAATATCTCATTGATAATTAAAAAGAATGATCTGACTAAAGTAATGAGCTGCTTGGAACTTCGGAACCGGTAGCGAGTGTGAGATAAGCATTGTGGTATCAGAAGACAGCGTGCACGATATTTTGAACTCTAAAATTATATCAAAAGTATTCAGTTTGAGTAATGGATCAACTTTAAAGGACTCTGTTCCTCGTAGACAAAATTCTTCTATTTTATGAAATCATAGTATTTTAGCTCCGATTATTTATAGATGTTAATTATCACATCCGATGAATATGAAGAATTTCTCCTATGGAATTCAAACTTCCTATATTACTTACAGCATCATTGCGAATTGAAACTATCTCACCACTGGGATGGAATCACTTTTCACAATGTGAGCCAAAGCTTAATTTTAGCTCCAGATACTATTAAAAGTATTATAGACAACTCTGAGAAAGAGTACATATATTCTCTCACATTTTTGCTTCACCGAAGACAGTGATAGTTAATTTTAAAATAAGATCTTCGGTGTTATAAGTCACCTAGTTTAGTTTCAACTGCATTGTTGTCAACTTATCTTTTTCTCTCTCTATTTTAACACTATTTTAAATATTATTATTCTTTTGCTTCATGATCACACACAATACAATATATATCATTAGTTTACTTGCTTTAACACATATAATTAAACTAATAATTAAAAAAATAAACTAATAAGTAATAACACGCTTAGCGACATTAGTCACATCAGTCGCAGTTGACTGCAAGTCATCTGGTTGACTAATATTTACAGTGACTGCTCAACATTGCCGTTACACGTTCGCTTCGGCCGTGCATGAAGCATGTGAGGTGACAGCCTGCGCTAATTGGCCACGTAGGGTGTGGACTGTGGACCGTAGTCTTAGGGAAACCCCTTTCTGCTTACATGTTATTAAAGTAAATAATCTAAATATTAGTATTAAAGTAAGTTATAGAATAATCGATCACAAATTTTAAATAAATAATTTGCCTATGCTGCTCTTTTATTTCAGAGAACTTGTAACAAATTGTGACAAGTATCTTATGAAAAGTAAAAAAAAATATATTTAAGTAAAAAATTACATTTATTTTGTAATAAAATAATGCTTCCCTTAGTTCAAGATAGAAATTATAACCGTACAGTGAGCAGGTGACTCACAACTAACTCTTTGAGTATCATAGTCTTAGAGACTATTACTGCCGAAGAACTCATGACCTATACGTGGAAATTAGAATATAGTCCAACAATGCATAAATATACGCCCAAAAAATCACGTTACCACACTAGGAATGCGCGAAAACGCGAAAGAGATGAACATGCATGAATAATATACATCACAAACGCCATTATCCCTGGCTTTGACTTTATCTGTCATACAAATGTCTGCCCCGAGAAACGAACCCAGAACCACTGAGAAGAACCAAAAGAACTGCCTAGTTCTTTTTTTTCTGCCTAGGTCTCAGTGGCCTTACTGTGACGTCAATTTAAATTATAAAAAGACATTATTATTTGCCAAAAAATGTTTCAGATGACTGGATAAATTAAATAAGGACAAAACGTGCGTCTACAGACATCAACGTCTAGTTAAATAATCAAGAAGTCACGTACAAACATTAAAAACTCGACATAAAGAAAATTTTATGGTGAATCAAGACGTCCGCTTAAACTGTAAATAATTAAGTGGGATGTACCACGAACCTGTTCTGGTTCAATGAGCTTTGTTCCTTAATAACAAGCAAATAAGTATCCGTTTTGTTTTCTCATAACGAAAGAAAGAATAGGCTCATTATGGAGGAAAAGATCTATGCCTCGTAATTACCAAGAAAAAGACATGTAAAGTTTTAAAATATTTGCACGATTCAGCTGGAATACTAACATCATTTTCGTGTCGAGAAGCTATTACGAGTTACAATTAACGCAAAACCATTAGACTTTTAAAATGAACTTTTGATATAAATACCTACTGTATATATACTGTTCAAAGTAATTTTTATATGAATGTTACTGTTGTGCCGCAATGTAATGTGATTATAATTATAAACTATACGAATAAATATTATACAAATGCCCTCCTGAACATGAACTGTAGTAATAGTAGAGTGTAGTATGTTTAGTAAGAAAATGGAATCTCAAAAAAAAACAATAATAAATAATAATGTATCTACTTCTAAAATTAGCGACGCATTAAAAAGTAACATAATATGAAAAGGTAAATAATATTTTTAGTAGTACCAACGTTAAGTAAAAAATCAATAGACTGCGCTACCACAATGAGGGATCAAAAATCCGCGTACGCTCAAGATTACTTTATAGATGACTGCCATAACCTTATCTCTCAAATCTCGATATGAAGAATGCCTACCTACCCTTCCATGTCACATCGTTAAGATGTTATCCCCATTCCGACGAGAACTAATCTATAGTACAAGCCAAGTAACAATAGTAGAGTGGAATAATAGGACGAGTTTTAGTATTTTATTAGTGTGAAACTTCGAGAGACGTGACAGATCAGCCTCTTACGAATGTAGGAAAAAACTCGATGCAGTAGCGTACATTTTATCATTTTTGTAGTGTGTGGGAATTTATGACGTATGTTTTGATAAAAAAGCAATACATTTATTTTCGAGATAGGCAGGTGCTTACAAGACTTATTAAAAATATTGTGCTGTTTTGTTAATTTAAGCTAAATTTTCTAGCATTTTTTCTGCAATCTTAAAACGTAATTATTGGTAAGTTTTACTCAGTACATTATTATTTAAGATATTTTTAGAGGCATACGAATACTTAATCTTGATAACCTTTAATAAATAGAGCTTTAATAATTCTTAAAAAATAATCAAATATTTTGTTTCCGTTTACCTAAACTCCAGAAATGGAATTAACTCATCATCAATCGTATTTGATAAAGTATCTGTATAAACGATATCACGGTTACTTGTTTATAGATACCACACACAGCCTTACCGATCCTTCCATGAGATCTGCTTACGACACGGCCGTAGCTAATTTAGGTAGCATTGTGCACCTCTGAATAAAATTAACATGACTAAAACCCGTTGGGAGTCATCGTTCATAAATCATAGCCCATAAAATACCTCTGACAATAACCTCCTTCTTTCTCATCACTTCCTAAGACATATGTTGTACAAGGAAATATATACTTTGCTGAATAAGATGAAGGCATGAATTTGTTTGATGAAAATGCCAATTGTGTGACGAAGCAAGAGAACATCGTTAAAGTGACAGGCGAACTTAATATTCCGTTTGATCGGACCAATTGTTAGTATTGTGCTTACCACCGATTTTTAGAAGGCAAAAAGGATAAGAATGCAAGAGGACAAGCATCAATCATATCAACTTTTGGATATGTTTGAAATATCTAATCTTAAAATGCCTGGATTTTATTCAAGGACTAAAAGGTATTACGTAAAAAATCGATTTTAAAATGTGACTCTAAATGAGTCACATTGTAAATCATGTTAATTAAACCAGTTGCCACTCTGAAATAGAAAAAGGAATGATTAGATCAGCTAGTAATTAAAGCGAAAAAAACACTTATTAGATTAGGTATTGATGTCCATGAGTGATCACATACCATCAGGTGGCTTTTGCTCATTTGTTGGTTCTGTGCTTAAAGAGTAAAATTTTTTATTTGTACACTACTAATTAGCGTACTCAGATCAAAAATATTTTTTTCCTTAATAGATGAAGCATGTATAGCTACAGTGTTTTTGTCTTAAATCAAAATTGTATCTTATACAAATGAAATGAGACAAGAAAATATTATTATAAGATTCTCATCGGTATGTTTTGGCATGCAAATTAGATTCGCGACCAATGGATTACCAGAAGACATTTTTTTATCCCATGCTTAATTTTGCAATCTATCTTATACAAAAAATGCTGTAAGAAGCAAATATTTTAAATGATGCGTTTGGTTGAAGTAGCAATAGGTTTATTCAAATTAAATCTGGTTTATCAATTATAGGAACTTGGCACAAAGCTTGATGTTTATCAACACGTAATATTAATAGTATTATGCAAATTGATATTATATTTTATTCAAGTATAAGTATTTTAACTTTTAAACTTTTGAACATTTGTTAACGTACAATATACTATGGATGACTAATAATATATCATTGTTTGTAATTATGTGTAAAGAAGAAGCGATCATAACATAACCCTACTGTTTAAATTAAATGTTAACGATATATAAAGTGAGATTAGATTTGGTGCTATTGAGGCCTAAAGTAAAGAAGAAGGTCTCAGGCTTAACAAAACTTTAAAAACGCTTTAGTCCATAGATTTACAATTGTTGAATTATTTTGGACTGCATATGTTTAATATTCGTGTTGACCGCCAACTATATAAACAAACTTGAGTATAGTGAATTGCGCTTAGAGTTTCTGGTTTTTAAAAATAACCCCAGTCATTGTTCGACCATTGGTGATCAATAATTTATCTATAACATTATAACTACTTTGAGTACGGCAGTTTCATCATGCTATGGTTTAATTTCACTTTCTTTACAATCGTGAATCCGCGCACACTATTAAGACTCACAACAATATATTCAGACAACACGAGCTACGACAATCAGATAACTCCCGATCGAAAATCTTGCATCCAATGTGCCAACTAAATTGGAATCCGTCTGCGTTATTGTGGCCAAGGGAATTAGATCTGCCGCATTCAAAACACCGGCTATCGTATTGAGACCTCTCGGAAGGGAACTGGATCTGATAAGGCAGATCGACGATAGGGCCCCTTTTTCTTAACGCGACACCTTTGTCATTACAAAGGGGCTGTTTGGGCTCAACTATGGCATGTGAATGGGCTTGCAATAACGCGTCCTGGTCTGAAGCCCGCGAGATCGGTCTCAGATATACGCACTAAAGATTTATTAATCTCTCCCGTGGAACAATGAACGCTTTTGGTAGGCACCTGGCAGTTTTTTCTCATCGCTAAGTATGCTCGAAAAGTGTATTCAGTTTTTGCGGTAAGTACAGTTGGAATCGTTGCTTCAAGGGCTAAAGTACCGGGGAGCGTAAAGTTATTTAGTAGTAAGTAAAAAAAGTTAACCCGGTGGGTCAAGCAATAAAAGGGAAATATGTATGTATTAATTTGTAATATACTTAGTGTCTCAAATTTAGAATTGAATTAGATAAACACCTGCCATATTAATTCAAGCTTATTCACCATACATTAGTTAAGTTAGGTGACAACTTTATGAAAATAAACAGTGAATTTATATAAATGTATATAAAACACAATAAAGTAGATTTTGAAACCATCCAATCGATATGCCCCAAAATTGTTTTATTTGAAAGGAAATAATGCTAAAATTGTCTGAGACCACTAAAACAATGTATTAGGCACATTTTCGATTTTTTATACATTTTTTTTGCTTGTGCTACACGCCGGGTATCATAGTTATAAAATTAAAAAAAAACTTTGTGTAGGTACCTACAAATTGACCTTCCTTTTTGGAATAAATTCAGCTTATCCGTACCGGGGTACAAATAGACTTGACAAGTGCGAGTTAAACTCGCTTGGTTCCGTACGTTGATTATGTATTTACAGTTATTTTTCTATTTTATTTATTATTGCCCTTTTTTAAAGGGTAAATAAAGTAAAGTTTATAGGTTTTTCTGTAACATAACTATTTTCTGTATTTTTCTCAAACTTCTAGCCTCAGTTGTTAAGGAGGTGGTAATTCAATTTTCAACTTCAATTTTCATTATTTCTTAATTAATTTTAAAAGTATACATTGAGGAATTACGTATAATAAAATGTATTTGAGATCCTTACAATAAGCTCTTTTATTTGACATGCCACTCGATACGGTTTCTTTTTTAATTTTTGTTTAATTTTTTTTCAAAATTCGTTTGTTTTCTTTATACCTTCGTCTTTGGGTCATATGAGTAATCAATTTTAACTCATTTGATCCAGTAATTTCGGAGATATTGGCTGTGAAGGGCGGTCGCCCAGACACAGAGTGATCCTATAAGGGTTCCGTTTTTCGTTTTTTTCATTTGGTACCCTAAAAAATTATTACTTTCCAAGAATTATATAAAGCGTGCTTTCAAATATTTCTAAGCCTGTGTGATCAAGTTACTTTAATTTGTCTAGATCGCGTGCGATGGTACAGGTGTAATAAATATTGTTTGTTATCTCAACATCGCGAGCGGTAAGAATTCTTACACGTCTCAGTTGGAGCTTAAGCTTTATTAACGTAACTTTTATCTCACGTATGGCGTAAATTTTGATGCTTGTAATTAATGTTAATGCGGTTCCTTGGATCTTAGGTAGACGAGTGATATGGTCTTGTATTTTGATACTTGCTAGATGAGTGATACCAAAGGATATTATTGTTACAGAAAATTGTATAATATTTAAATAATGTGTTTGATAAAAATAAAAAGATAAATGGCAGCATTTAAATAATTTAGGATTTGTGGAATCAGAATTTAATATCACAACTATGCACAAAAATGTGTTTTGGTTCCTTGTATACTTATTAAATTTTATTATATAACTTTCAGATTGTTATAAAAATTATATAATAGGTGATTTTTATTCAAGTTAATTTTAAAATATTACATTTACTTAATACTATTGACCCCATTTTTATGACTTTAAAAGGACAATCACATTAAAACATTCTAACCCCCAGTACTGACAATAATAAATTGGATGGTATTGTACTTCATAACATTGAAAACAACCGGTGGATGAACGAAAATATAGTTATATAGTCAGCTGGTATTATTGTCGATACCACATCTTGATAAGACACCCGCATTTTGGCAAACAAACCACAGCGGGAAGCCATCAAAATATTTTACTATACGACTGTATCTATGTGGTCGCACATTGACATTTTTTGCCCGCTAGAAGGACCAATAAATAAAGGCAAGGCAAAAAAATTATCCTCAATCAATAACAGATTATCTATTGATAAGTTTGAAATTAAATTTTCAGTGACAAGTTCTACATCTCATTATTGTATCTGCCGCTGTAAAGGCTAAGCGTATTTTTTTTTTATTTATAACATACTTTTATTTAAAAAAAATGAAAGCGTAATGTATTTAGTTTAAAGTTAAATGTTAAAAATATTGTAATTTATTAATTCAACCAATTCAATATTTGACCAATTAATTTTCAACCAGATTCAATCCACTCATACCACGGGATCTTCAATAGTTTAACTTATTCCGAAATACTTAAATCATAAATTTTGCTACCAACTAAACTTTTTGTATTTTGATCACTCCCCCTTGTTCTGGAAACGTTGCACAAAGAAGACTTTGGGGAGACGAAATCCACTCCAAAAAACTTTGTCCGAATCCCTAGCCAGCCTTTTGTGTTTGTGTATTAACCGCCCTTTTCGAAATTTATTGTCGTGGAATGATATGATGTCTTTATGTTATGGCTCCATTGTGCTTCACTTATCTGATCGTTTCTCGTGTTATGTTTAATGGTTAGGACTATACCACATTTTTGAATTGAATGTATAGACTTCTTTTGTTTGAGCGTGCTTTCTTTATTTCATATGTCTTGATTCTTGATTTTTGGACAGTTACGGCAACGTACGTTATTCATGGTTACATTATTATTATTGTGGTAACTTGATACGAGTGACATTTTTCTCTTCAGCAGCTATCGATAACAAATATAAATATTACACGGCAGAACAGCTCAGTGTCCGTATAGATGTTTAATTAAATTTTAACAATACAAAACAACATACCTAATATTGCAATCAAAAATCTACGCTGCGCAATAATAAATATTGTAGAACAGTTAACAATATAACAGTTACAAACAATGTTTTGCAATCAAACATTAAACATAAAATGTTACAACCAAACCGTTACAGAATCGTTGTTATAACAATTAGTGTTAATGTAAAACTGAATGCTGAAACTGCAATAGCGTATGCAGATTCGCTTTTCATACTCGATTAAATTAATCCTTTTGTTGCAATACTTTGACAGTAACCGTGAAATAGTTTGGCGTGTATTGTTGCTGTATTTTAATTTTCATTTGCTTATAAAACGGTACACGTATAGTTTATGATTGTTGTAATAATAATAATCATACGATGTGATGAGTGATATAAAGTAATCTCATAGGTACTGCCGCATACTTAGGATTTTTTATGGAAATGCCCATGAACATCATCGACACCAAAAGTGTCACTAATGTGTTGCTGGCCAAGAAAGAGAGAAGAAAAACATACAAAGTACTGGCTCATAAGACGCTAGCTAGCTATATCATAATAATTCGTTTGAGGGCTGACTCAAGCAAGAGGGTGGGAGCTATCCAGGTAGACCCTACACAGAAATAATAATAGTAATAATTTTATTAATGAACTATCAAAAGCAATATTATCAATGTAATCCCTCTGAGGGGCCCTACCACCTCTTACGATACCCAACCGGTGTGGGATTGGAATTAGCATTCTAAGACGCTCCAATACGGCTATATGCCGTATCATACGTATAGTATATTATGAAATTATTGGTTGGGTTGGTTGGTAGTAAAGTCTTTAGCTTTATTGCCCTGAACAATTTTGGCGACAGAGATAATCATGTAGATAGGGTAATCTACACAGACATAGATAGTAAGGTAATCTATGTGTGGATAAACGAGCATCCAAATAGAATACGATACAAAATTAGAAACGAACACAACAAGTAAATAAAGGGAAATTCGAGTATCGAATATTATGCAATTCATTTTGCATTAAGGCTTAATTTTTTTATTCACCTTAATTTACTACGCGCAAAATCGTTTTAAGCCTCGGTTTGGCTTGCGGTTGCTGCTAAATCTCTCGATTAGTATTCTGCGGTTGCAGCGTTGTCACCGATACCGAAACTGGGTTTCGGGATATAACGTTTTTAAATTATGTTTATGAAAAATATTTTTGTTTTATTTTTAGCTCCTTGGATTACACTGATGATCTTTTAGGATATACATATCTAACTGAATAATATAAAATAAATATTTATTTGTAGTCCAAATTATGATTGTGCATGTTTTTCTATTGATCACACAGGTTTTATTCTATCCAAAGGACTCTGACGTGACTTTTCGCTTGCTATCCTTACTTAAAGTTTCACATTCCAAAAGTAAATCAGGCTTAAGTGTAGATCAGAAATAAATAATAATAAGACATAAGGTAAAAAGATACAGATTTATTATACAGTAGGTACAGGTATGTTTTTTTAATGACAATGTTATCATAGTTATATACTCGCATTTATATTCAGTCACAGAATCAGTCCACAGAATACATAATTAGTATATTTCAGTCTTAATTAAACTATAGTGTTTGACAGTTATAATATGACTTATGAATAGTTTGATATATCATGAATTATCTTTCAGGGAGATTTATTTGGGATAATTGGTTTGTGTGCAGTTAGTCTTTAAAACAGATTTAAATTTTAATTAAGCTTTCTGTGACTAGCTGTTTGACCCTTATAGGATTAGCGCAAGAACCTGGCCACAACCTCTCTGAAAGTGATTTGAAAGTCTGATAGAGGTGATGAATGAGACGAAAAATGATAGCGACTTTTTAGTAAAAGTACATGAATTAGTCATCAATGACTACGCATACATATCATCAAAATATTTAATACGTTGTACTAATAACCAAAATAATCAGGTAATTAAGTCGGAAAGCTTTTAAAGCTACACATCGAACTTTTTCCGTTTTGAATTTATTTACTTGATGCTAAAACAGCGGTTTCAAAATTTTTTTATGAATTTATTATTTTTTTCTTTTGTGCCTAGAGTTTTGTTCCATAACCTAACAATATAATCGACTAGGATAAGTAATAGCACACTTGTTTGGTGGTTCAATAGTTTTGTGTATTTTGTTGGCAGTGTAGAATTTTTATGAGGCATAAGAGCATCTTGGTAGATTCTAAGCCTTCTTAATAACAGTAAGCTTCTGGATTGAATCCATTAATTTTGAGGACTAATTATATTATACTTTTTACCGCTTACTTTCATCAACTCGCACAGCAACAGCCATTTAGAGTAAATTCAACCATTCCGTCGCTGCGTCGTAAGGACTGTGACTTTGACTGTGACTGTGACCTGAATGCTAATAAATTACTATTGTCAGTCATGCACTTTGAGTACCTCTGACCAAAAGGGCCACTTAAAGTATCGTTTGAGTTGCCTTATCTGGTTTATGTCTAACTTGGAATTTTGTTCATTGCCCGATATTAAAATTTCCAAATCGTATTTAAAACAACTCTAAAACGGTTATTAGAGTGCGTATTAAGATATAGCGAGTTTTAATGAGATGTTCCGTAATCGCTAGACCACCGTTGGTGATGATATAATTCACAAAATATTGAAAAGTTTTGTACTACTAATGTACCTACTGGAAAATTATAATTGAAATTGTATTATAAATATGCAAATGACACGAACATAAATAACATTATGGAAGCACATAACTGTAATGATATTCAAAATAGTGATATTCATAAAATAATAACTGAAATTTTTCGGAAAACTTACCAATTTAAAAAATATGTGTTATCGTATTATGTAGAATATTTACGAAAACAGTTTCTTTGTTATGTAAGTCTTGGAAAAGTAATACAAAGATTTCATTAAAACAGTGTTATGCGATATATTATAATAAAACCAACTTCCACCACCGATATTTACACAATTATATTAAAAAAAGTGTCAAATTCCATGTTCTGGGTTCAATGTAATCACTTCGCTTGCCTGCTTCGTATCTTAAATATAAGATGTTTTTTCAGACTCTTTTATTATAACGTTCCTTCGTACGCAGGTACTAAAATGATTACTCAATGAATTAAGCATAATAATGGATGATACGTTCTAAGTAGTAATTACATTAATTCCCTCCACGTTTCAACGTAGGCCGGTTTTATTGTCGTCATATTTTCTGATGCCAACATTAAATGGAAATTCAGTAGTAAAGTCTGTGCTATCAGAATTCTAAATATTATTATCATACGCACAGCATCACTGCCTTGCAAATGTTCAGTTGCCTGATGTAGCCTAGCTTTGTTTATGAAACATGTCCAGGGTAATCAACATTGTAGTTGTGGTTGTAAAATTATCTATCAAGCGATTGTGATTCTTAATGGAGAGTGATAAGGACTCGTGATTATTTGAATAACGATCACTATATATCTGTTGACGAAATGTATTCATTTGAATAATGTAACCTGTCTTGACGGAGGGCCAGAGATGACTTGACATAATACGGCACAAGGAAGAGTGTACGTTATGAACAGTATTGATGGTAGTATGAAGACTTAACAAGGATATCCCCTTAATATTTTTATACAGTTTAATAGTTTTATCTCCAATAGATCCTTGGTTTTGAAGAGATTAAAAAATTGTTAATGTTATGTTGGGATGAAGCGGGTCGCTTTCGGTTTCGATTAGATTATAACGTGAGGAGATTTTTTTGAATTAGGATTATGGGTAAATCTTCAAAAAACATTAGGACGGCTGACAACTGTTTTATTATGCCCGGATAACTAATACAGTTAATGCTTTTATTGAGATAGAAAAACCCTGTTAAAAATATAATTCACCTATAGTAAACATAGGTAGATAGATAAACATAGGTATAAAGCTTCTTTTACAAAAATGTTAAGAATCACAAAATGAACTTTCTAGTTAATCACAAAGGTATCCACATTAGTTTAAATCACACGGTCTTCACTCGCTGAGGCCCAGAAGCGGAGAGTACAAATTATTCCTCCCACATACTTATGTAAGTGCATCTGAATCAATCAGACCGTTCCGCCTTCTGAGCCACGTTTCGCTTATTGATATTGAGTTTTATGATCTGTGAAATTGTAATCGACTTTTATATTGTTTCAAAGCGATTATCCGCTCATTCACTTGCGATTGTTGGCTGACAAATTGATTCATCAATGTCTCTTTAGTTGTGATTACGAATGGCTAATATCTGATTATAAGACGATTTAAATTCCATCATTCGAATAAGTGTCCATTATGTTTTATTATTGAGATAAAGTTATTGTTTCGTTAACCAAACTTCAGAAACTTATTTTTTCTGCTGTAAAAACAAGTTTATAATTTCCATTTAAACATTTTGTGCTGATTTTTTTTTGTTAACTTTCGTTAGTTATTTTTATTTAACTCATTTAGTTAGTACTGCCATAATTACTAGTAATAACTGTAAACATAAAAATGCCTAATATCGTACCTTCAGTGTAAAAAAGGCTTAAGATGAAAATTAAAATTTTACAGGAGAGCAAAAAACTATTAAAATATCGGTAGGTAGTCAAAGGGATTTAAAAAAAAATAATTAAAAAAGGATTAAAAAAAACTTGAAAAAAATGAGCTTAAGCAGCTTTTGCCCTGTTTTTCTAATCATATTAATAATTATTTTAATATTCAAAGTGACATGACTTATGTTTTTTTTCCACTGCACACCGGAGAGTTCTCCATAAAGTTCTCAAAGTTGTGTGAAGTCTACCAATTCGCACTTGGCCAGCGTGGTAGACTATGGTCTGTACCCCTCACATTGTAAAAGAAGATCCCGAGCCCAGCAGTGGGACAATTATGGGTTGTTGGTTTGCTTTTATACATATTCAATTAAGACTATTGTACCTACTTTTAATTGAATAGATATAAAAGTGTATGGCGACTTTTAATATATTTTCTTTTGTTCAAAGATTTAAATAAATAAATAAATATACACAGAGGACATTCTTTTATACCATTGTTTACCTATGAAAACCCGAAATGAAACAGAGTCATTTACATAGAGAATCAAACTAAATATTTTTACATCAAAACAAACAGAAAACTCGAAAACCCCGCTACCACTCGTAACAATGGCAAGCTACCAATGCTGGTTGTTCAATTATTCAACGGGCAACCTTTAAACCGCTTGATGCCCGGTTTACATTATTCCAGTCCAGTAATTTAGCGAGTCAACCAAGTCCAGTGCTAGACTGTATCATACTCCAGCCATAGAAGCCGTTGACTCCCACTCTAGTGACAGTGATTTCAAGAAGAGATCAGTTTCGAAAATGTGTCAAACGGCACTGGATTGGCTGTCTACATCGTTCCAGTTGCACTGGAATGATTGCACTGGATTCAAAAGTAGACCGCTAATCCAGTTACTGGACTAGAATGTTCACTGGATTCAGTACATTCCAGTGGTGGTTCACATTTTTCCAGTAGCAATCTAGCGCTGGATTCGATCACTGGACTGAAATAATGTAAACGGGGCATATACCGAGTGTCATACGAACCCGCTCATTTAGTCGTCAGACTTGATTGCCGAACGAAATGATGTGATATCAATATTTAATTACCTTGCGATCTTATAATAAAAAGCAGTAAGTAATTCTAATTAGCGTCGTGGTTTAAATCCTGTAAGCATCTCTGATTTTCCAATGTGCATATTGGAAATTGATTATTTATTTTGTAACCTGCGCAAAATAAATAATCAATCTGTAATACTGGTGGTTGGGGAAACTTTGCAACCCGCGCTTAGGAAGCGTGGTGGTGGTTAGCCTTCTCATTGAGAAGAGACTGGAGACCCTATCTCAGGATTCTCAAATCAAAATTTGGAAAGTCTGGCCAATTAGTTCAACATTATGGAAAATATCCGCACGTTTCTTAACAAAAATTCGGATTATTTGTCTGAGATCTAAGGAAAGGGGTAGCGATATGATCTTTCAAATGATGATGGAATGAGTTGTGACGATGAAGTAATATCATCGTTTAGGGTTTTAAAATTTAAATACTTTTAAAATCCTTATTTTGCAGGTTTTCCTGCAGTCAAGTAAAGTCGAGTTAAGTCGGCTTGACAGTGTTAAGCTTGGAATTAGTGGTACTGAGTGAGACATCCGTAAGTAAATCGGTTTAATGTGGTTTCAGTATCTTAATAAAATCGGTTTAAGTGGTCATTTAACCATTTTTGGGATCTGTTTTCAGTTATACCAAGGAGAGAAGATATGTGATGACTTTATGCATTTTAAAAATATCGGATGAGTATCTTAAAATAGAAAATGAGCTTGTAAAGGTGACAGGCTCACCTGTCATATCAATCTTTGTGTCTGAAAACCTTCAACATGGCGACGTTTATAAAGTGGACTGTTGGCTTTTCAATAATTTTACAGAAAACCTCTCAATTTTAGCTAACTTGGTCAAACCTATCTACCGCACCCGCAGATATTTAACTCAGTCAATCACTTATGATCAAACTAAGTCGTTGAGAGAAGAACAAGACGACCATACACTATCGTAACAAAAGTGAACGTTCACTGACATCCAGTCATTGCACATCCTGTAGTATACGGCATTGTTCTCTCGGGATTGGATTGTATTGTCTCATCGATTGGACCTATTTATAGGTGGACAACGTCATACGTACGTGACAATTACAAGTTATAAGCTATTAGTGGATTGAAAAATACACACGCGAACGTCACAGTACAATGTATATTAAATATACTCGTAATAATTCTCATTTTTTATTTTGTTTATTGATTGTGATTCTTTTGTATTTATTCTTTTTGTTAACTATATTCATGTGTTACGTATTTCATGGAAATAAATGTATGTCTACGTCTATGTAAAAATATGTACCAATTTATGTACCGGTCATTTTTCATAAATAGAATATCTAAAAATAGTTACTATCCAGCGTGTATAAAGTTATTAGAATAACAAAACACGATTTTTTCGATATACGGTAGGTACTTATAAGGCTGTTAGAAGATATAATTATTTTATGTTATATTTATGTAAAAAAGTACTTATTATGTTTAGTTATTATAAAATACATTTTGAAGAAATTCAAAAATGTAAATTATTTGTATCTTATTAACGAAATAATTCTTATATTGTTATCCAAAATCTACCGAATCGTAATTTTTTAACAAATAATGTAATTAAAATTTCTTTCTTTCTTTTTCTTCTCTTTCTTGGCCTGCAACGCATCAGAGATGCCTTTGGTGTTGTTGATGTTTATGGGTGACGATAGCCATCAGGTGGATCATCAGATTGTTTAACAGCTATTTCCATAAAAAACTGGCTAAATTACAAAGGGTAGTTTTAGTCTTGTAAATGCAATGATAACAAATTGAATAAATAAATTCTTAACTAAAATTCCTTTTTTGCTCATGACATGCAACTTGCGCCAAGGAAGAATATAATTGTATGTTTGACTGCGTAAGATGTTAGGATTCGACACATGGCAGACATGGGTGGGTCTAGGAAGATTTGTAGTTGACAAGCGAAATAAAGTAATACCCGCTGCGTCGAAACATTGTTTCTGAGGTATTGCTCGTGAAAGTGAAGATTTTATTTATTTTTAGTTAGCTTTCATCTAGGAAAGAATGTTAATAAGGAGCATGATTTAAGATGTTTTTGTTAGAATACCACTTAAATTTACAGTGATACTGCTCTTAGTTTTAGAAGTAATATAATAGTTTTGGTGACATTATCGAACACAAGTACACTAAGCCCTCAGGTTCTTTTATTTGTTCCCAATATACATCTTCAGCTGGGAATCGAAACTGGGGTCTTTAGGTCAGCAAGTATCTACTTTACTAAGCTGTATTATTTTTATATCTTTACGTAATGAAAATTTTACTTATCATTAGACGAACTGTTTGCTGTTCCCAACAGATGAACTAGTCTTAAGAAAGTTACGCTTTAAGAAAATCATCATAACTTCAATATAACCTATATACGCCTGTACGAGTATATAAAAGGTTCGTTAAAAGCCATTGTTTCCTCTATATGGAGTCATTGGACGGTAAAATTACTCCAAGGCGGATAATCTGTTTCTTCTAATACAAACCACGCTGGACACAAATAGGGTCTTTATTCCTAAGCCTCTAAAACCATTAAGCTTTAGCACATTTTGTCCATAGTGTTTAAATTGTCTTTCGTTGTTCAACGACTGGACGGAATGTGAGTTCCGTACTCAATGCAAGCACAGGTGAAATAAAGTAAGATGTATTCGTATTATTTTGGATGAAACATGATTGAATAAGACTTATAAAATCATAGAATAGGAACCTACATTATATGAAATCAAGATATTGGTGTAAAACAGAATTTTTTTTATTGTAATCGTTGCATTTGTAATGTAATATATATTCGTTAACGTATGTATTCGTTTAACGTTGTATTCGCGACGAAAATTATGTTTAAAATCATGTTCAAACTATATCCGTCAAGCCTTTTATTAAAATGTGTTCTCTAAATCGCCACCAATATAACACAGCATACTACACAAGTGCAAAGTTGTTTATATTTGCCTATGAAAGTATTAATGCGACCCCAGATTTTCTCGGTTCAACATTGGACTTTATAAGATTTCCGCAAATCCGGCCTTTACCCGATCAAATAAGGATCGGTAGCCAATATGCTGAAAATTTTCTCTTGTACGCATTTTCTTTGTTGAGTTGAAAAAGGGTAGATATTTGTAAGTACAGTGTCCAAAGTCTTACTTTAATATTGGGAAGATAAACTTTATGGCAATTTACTCTGATTGTTAGTTACTTAGTTGACAATAATTTGTTTGCCTTTAGCACTTGTGTTCGGAAAATTAATTTCGTTTTTGTATGGCATTTTCAAAATAAGGATGGGATTTTTGTTCCGATGTTCAGAGCCAATAATGTCATAATAAAAAAATAGCATAAATATAATATTGATGCTATTTCCAAAATAACGATGAAAGCAATTGTATCATTTGTAATGCTCATAATTTTCAACCACACACATTTTATATATTAATTTATTACTATTCATCGCTCAAAATTCAAGAAAAAACTATACTCGAATTATTAGCGTTATGTACGTATAACATGAACGAATAAATCCTTTTCGCAACTTCAAACTTCATGATCTTTTTAAATAGCGCAATATATGGAAGCAGTACAAACTACAAAGTCTTTCAAAGCTTACGTTCCCTTTGCACGGCGTCAGTGGACGGAGAAATTGCTTCGAGTCAGGTAATCCGCTCATTCGGATACATGCGATTGGACACAAATATGTGTTGTATTTCTCAATCCTCAGAAAGTATTAAGATTTAGAATTGATTGTGAAGCGTATAGTTTACATTTGTAACGGAAGCTTAATGTTGCTTATCAACCTTGTTTGGGAATTCAATTGTCACAATAAATAATATTAGATGTTACATCTATTGAATTTATTATTAGTTCTTATGTACATAGTAATATTTGTCAGTTTTCGTTGTATCTTTGTTAGTATGCCTTTTCTGCACTTATATATTGTATGGTACAGAATGTCAATTAAAAATGGGTGTTACACTCATATATTTTCAATGTCCGAGTTTTGATGTTCTAAAATATTTGTAAATCGATATGTTGATTGATTCGAAAATTTACGTATTTGTATTACTATTATATTATATACCTATACATATAAGGTAAATGACAAGTTAGTATTTTATTCTCGATGCAATAAAAATTTTGCTGTCAACAAAACAAAGTTGATTTCCTAAATATTATCAGAATCAATGAGGATTATCTTCTTATTTTTTGTTAATTTCTCCAGACCCCGTCCTACGGACATTAACATTCTTTCAAACAAATATTTGCTAGTCACTTATCTAAAATCTAACTCATAAAGTAATTTTCGTTTGTCGGTTTATCAAGAGACTTGTTGTGGGTTCCGTTCCGTAGCCAAATGACAAAAAATAAAATCCTTTTTATTTAGTTGTCCGTTTGCCTGTATTTCATAGTTTTTTACTAAGGGACAATAAGAAATGTAATAAAAAAGAAAATAGTGTGTAAAATTAAATAAATAGGACTATCTAATTAGGTCTGGTTATTAGATAATACATATAAGATTCCAAGAATATCGTCTTTTGCGATGTGTAAGTTTTTAACTTAAACAGAGGAATAAATCAATTAATAAAATTATGTGATGATACATTTAAAACTTTTTCGTATTTGTTTGAATAAGTTATTTTACAAAGTTATTATTCTGACAAATAATTGAATTCCATTGCCATACCGAATACGTTTCCCTCCATCGTGCGTGGTACGAAGTAACTAAATTCAATCAGTCAAACTAAGTAACTCATTATTAAACTAAGTATGACTCTACTACTTTTATTTACTTATTTATTTATTTATTTATTTATTTATTTATTTATTTATTTATTTACATTAACGGAATTATTATTTATGTAACGGGATCTGTTACATTTATCTAATAAATGTTGGGGTCTTGGGTAATTATAATTATTATTGGAAACCCTTGTGAAAAGGATATGATAAGTGTTTAATTTTTTATCATTTTCGTTAGTACAATAGGTATTATTAAATACTAGTGGATACTACCGGTGTGTGCTACTACGCAAAAAATTTGTATGGAAAATCGAAAATGTGCCCAATGCATTGTTTTAGTGGTGTTAAACCATCTTCGCATTATTGCTTTTCAAATGAAACCAGTTTGGGGCACATCGGTTGATGGTTCAAAGTCTATAATTGAGGACATCCGTACAAACATTTTTTTGTGTTTTATTAAACTTATCATATTATTATATTAAACATTATATTTATTGCAATATACTTATTAATATGTAACACAAAACAGTTTTTTGTTACGACTGGTTTGGATATAAATAGGAATCATACTAGTGATGTTGGGAAGTAAAGGTTAAAAGGCTATAAATGTTAATTATGACATAATTTAACGTAATAAAAAACAAAAGCAAAACATAAGTCTTTAAAATGTTTATAACACCTGCATCTAACAATTAGTTCAACAAAGTATTGTAACATTACCTTGTTATTTTAATCGTTTTAATCAAGAATATCCGACATTGGTCCTCTGCCTTCCAATCAACGTGAAGTAGTGTTAATTACAACACTCTCGATAACATCTTATAGCCAGGTGCCAGGGGATGATATTCGACAACAAAGCATAATGACTTTCCGATTCTCCGCCTCTATTAAAACAATTTAGTAGCCATCTTTGTTCAGATCTATAGACAAACCCTGCCGGTGTCCCGTGGCGAATCATAATGAGATAAAGTATGAAAGAGTGCTTTAACAAATGAAGCTATCAGGTTACAAACATATGTTGGACAAAAATGATTTTGTACTGATCTATTTTTTGAACGTAAAAAACAGACAGGATATTGTAAGGAATAGAATAGCATCTGTTGAATCAGTATTGCAGATCCAATCTAAAGATGTTATCGATTGTTGTATAAATATTGCACGCGGTTTGTAAACTTCACTATTTAACAATGGCCGCTTTTTATGGAAGAAATTTTATTAATGTTCACTTAAATTGATATGATACACTATATAATTGTGACATGTTTCACTTTTGTTATTTTTTATTTATTGTAGTTCTTAACGTATTTTTAATAGATTTATTACGAATTGGTAGTATAGATATTTATACTTAGAATGCGAGACTACTACTTCTATAAATTCTGGTAGTGAAAAGGAATCTTCAAATACTAGATTTCTCTTCAGTTTTCATATTATAGTCTGCTTTTAGAATAAACAAGATGTACAGATCCTAGCCATTAAACTAATCGTAAATGTTATTATATTCAAGAAGAATTCAATACAATTACTAGTTCGTATAAATGAGATGACTCAAGATATTCCCTAACACGAAAGTTTGCATTTAATAGCTCATAAAACTCTTGATCGAGCCTTCTTTGTTAAGCTTTAGCAATCTCTATAAAACACAATGCATTGGAGATTCACAACTTGAACTACTAGGCTACTAAGATTCCAATATAGAAAATGCAGTACATACTATCGAGTGGTCCAACTACCTATAGCTTGACAACACTTACAAGATACGATAGACCCTTAGGGGCGAGTAGATTGCTGCCGCGTGTGCCACTTTACTTAGCCTGGCTATTACTTGCACAATGTACAAGCACTTATCTGCCGTACAAAGGACAAGTGGGCCAACACAATTAAAATGCTGGCTTAGTGATACTATTTTATGGAAATAGCCGCCAAACGAGCTGACAATCCACCTGATGGTAAGTAGCTATCGACGCTCATGAACATCAGCAACACTAAAGGTATCACTGATGCATTGCCGGCCAAGAAAGATAAAAGAAAAAGAATGAAAGAACTGGCTCTCAAGCCCCCAGCCGAACCACAACGAGTCGTTTAGCGGCTGACTCATGCTCAAAGGTGATAGCTATCCAGGCGAACCCCATGGAGAAATAATAATAGTAATAATGCTTTTAATTAACAATTAAAATCAATATTACCAATATAATCCCTCCGAGGGGTCCTACCAATAGCGGGCCGGATTTAGTCGCCTCTTACGACACCCATCCGGCGTGGTATTGGGATTAGTATTCTAAGCCGCCTGAATACGGCTAAAGGATGGATATTAGGATATTCCACTCGCGAAGTCTCCACAAATCCATAAATGTGAAAGTTTGTGAGTGTGAATGGATGTGTGGATGTTTGCTACTATTTCACACTAAAGTTACTGAACTGAATTTTATGAAAAGCGCATCATCCATCCATTCTTCCATTATCTCATGGAGGTCCACTGCTGGACATAGGCCTCCACTAGTTTGCGCCACCCTGACCGGTCCTGAGCCTTCTGAATCCAGCGGATGCCCGCTTTCTTCTTTAGGTCGTCAGTCCATCTGGTCGGAGGGTGTCCTATGCTCCTTTTTCCGAGACATGGGCGCCATTTAGCGCACAGGTAGACCATAATCTATAATAGGGTATAGGGTACCTACTGTCCTGGAAAAAGCAGGCAAAGAAAGCCGCGGGCAATGTGCTAGTATCTCTATAATAATACTATTCAAAAGTATTGGGTCTATATTTATTTTGTATCTTGGCAATAGTGTTATTCTTTGTCCTCCAGCAGTTCGTCATATAAAATAGTCTATGTTGGTTTAAACACGTGCTTGTGCTCTCATCGATGTTTCATTTCCTAAAGTAGTCGTTGAATTGTAGTAGTTTCAAGCGCCATTTTCCATTTTCATGTTTGAAGCACTACTTGATGCAAATGAGTTGTTTTTTTATTCATTTCTATATGTATAATATACTCATGTTTACTATAAAAATCATCGAATGCAAAGATATGGAACACAAACGCAGCGTGCGAACTAATATGTTTCGTCTATAGCTACAAAAATATTTTCGGCCGTATAAAACCATTTTGTTTATATTTATTCCTTTTTAACTTAAACCAGCAAGTAGAAAGAACCGAGTAAACTAAAAGTGATAGCGGTCTCAAAACTTTCATATCACTCAAGGCTTTGCAGTTTCAGCGCTGAGTAGTTTTTCCAATGTTCGGAATCGAAACACTTAGTTCGAGCTGAGAACTAACTTACTCGCAGTTAGTTTCCAATGCATGTAGAGACGAAGAGTCGTACAACTTATTGCAAATAGACGACTGGAACTTGAGTTGTTTAAAGTGTTAAGTTTATTTTATGTTTTTTATGTTGAATTTTGTGAAAGGAACAGATGGTCTGATGGTTGACGGTAAGTAAATTTCGTCATCATCGTCGATCATAATTTAACCAAAGACTTCAGTAAACGGTCAAAACTAAATATATATTTTTCTGTTAGTTCTTTTTTCTAATACGATC
This sequence comes from Thymelicus lineola, assembly GCA_963932265.1. Lineage (NCBI taxonomy): Eukaryota > Metazoa > Arthropoda > Insecta > Lepidoptera > Hesperiidae > Thymelicus > Thymelicus lineola. The sequence continues at coordinate 4,846,630 of OZ010693.1, read as the reverse complement.
TTGTCGGGTCGGTAATCAATTATTACAAATTAGTAGATAATAAAGAATTTAAATAAAATTGTTTATTTTTTATTATTTTATTTCAACCAATTAATTAATTAATTGCCTACTACAGAGGTCTCATAGAGAGGGTCACTCATCATAACTGAGGCGATAGGTGAAGAAGAAACAAGCAGTGAAAAACTACAAAAAATAACAAATTACTTTATACTTGTCTGTAAAATAAATTCTAACAAAGCGATACAAGGTTCTAGTCTGGACTCTGGGCCAATAATACAAATAAGATTATTGTTCTGCTTTAGCAAAGTGATATCAGTTTTAAAACTCCCATTTTAGTCAATGCTCCGCTATTTTCTTGCTCAGTGTCAACTAGCATTTCCGATCTTAAAAATCGATGTAGTTTCAACTGAGAACTACTTGCTCGCGATGAAAAAAGTAAACTTAACAGCTAAGTTTTTGGTAAAATAATCAAAATTTTACTAAAAATAATATGTTCTTCAAAGGAATAGTATTCGAGTAAGTTAAGTGTGTATACTGTAATTTCACTTACCTAAGAACACTTGGGGTTATCAAGACGAATCTAACGATATCTTAATTATGATAATATTATTATAATCAGTTCAATGGTTTAGAAGGTAAGAGGATAAAGAATATTACATGCATACATACAAACATACATACACACATTCAAGAGTCGCGCGAAAAATATAACCCTTTCTTGCAGTCGGGTAAAAATTGTTCGCCAAACATTTAAACACATAAAATGCTACATATTTTAGATGAAATACGTATTTACTAAAGCCTTGCCACAACAATGCAATGGCTTTACTTTTTAAAACAATGAAACAAAATAAGCCCGCTACTAATAATAAGATTTAAAGAAAACATTGACCACCCAAATGCCGCTGGTTTTGTTCTGAAATGTGCAAAGGATTTTGAACCTTAAAGTCTACGCTCAAAGATCACGTACAGAGCCAT